>OX388306.1:20979187-21053167 GCA_947579605.1 Athripsodes cinereus | reverse complement strand
ATGCAAAGGCATGAGCCAAGTCTCTGCCCGACTGTACGCAGTGAAATGGAGTAAAACCTTCACCTTCATACTGTCTCCTGCGTAAAATCAAATGATCTTTCATTCATGAGATGCATGTTGTACATGCATTTCGGATGAAAATTAGATCATACAGTCTTCATAATATGCGATGCTCCTCGCATACTGGATTTGATGTTGTGTCGGCCATTATGTAAGATGGTCCTGATGAGACACATGCGCCAATGTCGAAACATAACATCCATTCGACAAATCCAAACTGCATATTCCGGTGACGGGCCAAGCCTCGTTCCGTATGCAAAGGCATGAGCCAAGTCTCTTCCCGACTGTACGCAGTGAAATGGAGTAAAACCTTCACCTTCATACTGTCTCCTGCGTAAAATCAAATGATCTTTCATTCATGAGATGCATATTGTACATGCATTTCGGATGAAAATTAGATCATACAGTCTTCATATATATATATATATATATATATAATGTAATTTTAATTTAAAAAATATTAACCATATTTTAATTCGTAATATTATTGAAAATATAAATATAATTTTGTGGGTTGCATCTAACGCTTATTATAATTGATATGATCCATAGAATCCAGATTATTTCCATAGATACCCTTTTCCCCATGAGAATATTCCTTTTCCTCTTTTTCTACAAATCTCTTAATAAAAATATGAGGTTGAAGACTGAATACCGTAAAAATATTGTAATATTTATTATATCTTTTTACGAATGTACGCGTGTATCTTTTTTTTGTCGTGCGTTTTGATTTTGTAACTTTTATAAATGGAGCCGAATAGTGTACACTTTTGTAACTTTCACCGTAGTGTTCATTTCATGGACCTACGTATGTATTTTTTATATTTGCATGTTTTTCTGAGGATAATGATGTACAAATCATTTTCTGAATAACACGTATATATTTTAAAAGCTTTATTCTGAATTATTGGAAAATAAAATAAAAATATACGATGCAGTACTTACTAGCATTTTTCAGTATGAGTATTGAGTATTGACGGCAGAGAATGTGAAAGAGGATTATGACATACAACCATTTCATGACAAACTAATACGTTGTTGATAATGTTTTTCCTTTTAATGCTCATTAAATTATACTTGAGTATTTCAAAGAAGGATGAAAGTGGCATATATTCGTATGCAGTAGAAATTAAATTGTTGAGAATATGTGGTAAAAGTTCGAGAGACCGTATGCATTACAAAGATATTCCTACGAGAGGAATGTGAAATAGAATGTAGATACCTAAGTTACTTTGGTTTGGGCATGTGAAAAGAACGAATTAGGACAGAATTATAAATTTGGCAAGAATAGTGCTCGGAGACGTGGACGTCCGAGGATCAAATTAATGGCAAGATCATTAAAATCAAATCCTACAGGACTGTCACGTTTTGAGCACATTGTATATATGAAGAATTATATGACAACGACGGAAGTGAAAGATGTATACGAGGATAGAAGGAAGTGACGCTCGATCCTTTCTGCCTACTCCGCGAGAAAGCGGCTCGATGGAGTGTATGTATGTGGGTATAATTACTACTATTATTAAACCAACTGAAAAGCTTGCAAGCTTACAAAAAAATAAGATATTCAGAATGGCTGGCAAACCTTATCGCTGATATTGATGTGTGCAATGTCTTTATATTTTAAATACGTGCCTTATAAAGACACTCGAAAACTTATAAAATGGGGTGAAGGACCAATTCCTTCCAAAGTAAAAAAACTAGATTTTTGAATACATATGTAATACACATTATTATCACGTAAATATTATGTCTATTGTTACATTTGTTTCCTCGTCCAGTCTAAATATTTCTGCTCCAAAAGGTGGAATGAAATTAATTCAGTGTCTGTATATAAAATATTAACATTTTTTGATGCGATACAATAAGTGACTTTTAATAAATCATCTATTAATATTTTGAAGTGCGCCTATAAGCTATGAATAATATTTTGTATATAACAGAGGCTATATTATTTAGTTGGAATATTCCCCTGCAGTTTACTCAATTTGCTAAATTGAAGCCGTGCTCACTGACCCACAGCTTTTGGTTCTTCGTTTAATCTAAGAAATACAAATGGTTATGTCATCGATGTCGTTATTTAATTGAAACTATCGATAAGCTAGTGGATTCAACCAAGACATTTCCATTAATAGAAACTATTCGTCATTTGATAATGTCTACCAATTGAATTACAGAAATCAATAAGTGGGGAAGTATTGGATAATTTATTACACGATGTCACAAAGTCCTTAATGTAAACTTTATAACGTATTTTGAATGGTGTAATATAAAAAGAGGTTTTAAATAGAACATAACTATATCTTCACATATAGGTACCTGGTACTCAATTACAGCATGTTTTTTCATATTAAAAAGAGAATATCCATATAATTATGTAAATTTGCCAACTGTCTTATAATTGATAATATCTGGTTGTTTGGCAATAGAATTATTCTAATTTAGTATTCGTATAATTTATTATATGTTAAGATTGTAAGATCATTTTTACTTACGCTCCTTGCATTTTTCAGCCTTGGGTTCAACTAACAACCTAGGACGATCGTCAGATAAACAGAATTCGATAAGTATGAATCCATAAATTGCAACAGCCCAAAGAAAACAATTACTGGCACTCATCTGGAACAGAAAGAAAACAACTTGTTTTTATTGTGAATATTTTAACTCTTATTACAAATCAAATACGTAAGAGTCCTCGATCCTAGTATAACAATGGGAATAAGATGTAAGTATATATAGTGAGTTGGAATCCATTGGATTGGTCTGCAGCGAGTTTGGATTTTCTTCTCCATTCCTCCCTATTTTCAGCTAGTCTCTTTAGTTTACGTATGTGCCACAGTTCATACCCTTCTTCAGTTGGTCCATATAGGTGTCTCTTGGTGGGCCTCTACCATTTCTGCCTTCAGTCTTGCCCTCGGCGATGGTGATAAGCAAGCCTGGGATTCCAATATTTCCAAAATTTCGTTAAAGGCAATTCTTGCTCAGTTTATCCTATTCTATCCTAGTCTGTCCAAAAGCATTTATTTAATTCTCAATGGCTTTCTATATAAAGCTATCCTTTTAAATTATTTTCAAAATTGCATCTTTTGCAATTCTTATTAAAATTGTTGTGAAACTCTTGTTGTAGGTACCTGATAATACCTATGTATTGCGTAGATACATTTTTTGTTCATATGTAACTTCATGAATCCCTTTCATACTATTCTTTTTTCTTTTTCTTAATATGTATGTTATTTGTATAGTTTTATTACAAGGCTTTATTCATAAAATAGTGGAAAAGTTTTAATAGTCATACGCACCTATGTTGTAGCAACCTACTTTTGTTTTCTCATTTTTTATTAACATTTTGTTAGTATGAGATATCTAAGGAAAACTTGTTAAAGTTTATTTATATATTCTTGATCCCAAGGTAGAATAGGTAAGAGACACATAGATACATTATTTTTTACAAATTTAACTTACCCATTATTTTGTTTGGTCAATCAAAAAAATGATTCTGTTTTTCTTATTTACATTGTAAACAAAATCACCTCAATTGATTCGATTTATAAGCAATCCAATTTTTCAATTTATAATTGAAATTCAAAAAATCCTGAATTTGCTATTTTTTGTACCAATTAAAATATTTTTTTTTTATAAATTCAAGTTTAGTTGAAATTCATGTTTTTTCGCATGTGGAAAATATCGTGATGGAATGGATGGAATATTTATAAAAAGGTTTATAGTTTGTTTTGATATAGCATTTTTTCCATTCCTGACCCATAAAAAAAATTAAACAACGTACCTACCAGTTGTATGAAAATCGAATCGAATCGAAAATCGAAAAATAAATGTCTTTAGAGTAAAAAAAGCGAATTCAATATTAAGCTAAAAAATCAAAAGCTTTTCTCATCTATATACCTAATTTAAAAAGAATAGTCGAAGGATAGGTAAAGATGGAGTGTATTTTAAAATTCAATAATTCTGAAATTTAAGATCAGTTCCTTAGCTTTGTTAGCCATCAAGTACACCTATTTTCTTTTGTTTTCTTTCGTAGTACCGAACAGAACTAAAAGATTCAGAATATTATTGTTTGTATTTATCTGAGTAGAAATATTATGTTTATTATTTTTTGCCTTGTTAAATTTACAAAACATTCGAAGACATAATATATAATATAATAAAAATTCAAGTGTATCTATAAATACGTTTTTTTTTTTCTACGAACCTAACTCATTAAATTTTTAAGCTACTTTGTATTTTTTCATCTGATAAATATTCCTTTTTAATAATTCCCCTTTGCAGTGATTGTGAATGTACTTTTAGAAAACATATATTTTTACATAAGTATATATTTGAGTTTTTTAGAGTTGTAGGTCTATATCTCTATATATTACATGAAATTAATATTTCAAAAATGAACATATGCAAATTAAAGCATACATGTCAAAAATGATTTATATAATTTTTATTGCGTATAGGTATACGAAACATACCTACTCATTTCTACTAATCAAATAAGTTTACAAAGCAATTTACAACTCATGTAAAGCAAGTCATTACAATCAGAAACCTCGATTAGAGAACCATGTCTACACAATGCAACATTGTGTAAAATATAATCGGAAGAAATGAGAAAGGTGTCCCAACGCTTACGAATTGGCTCTAGGCTGGCTTAAGTGATCACTTTCGGTGTCCATGGACAACGTTCGCCAATTACACCATTCTCACTGTCACTATGTAAGGTCCACCAATCGAGAGACGATTTATGCAAACCTTAGAAGCAACCATCTTTTTGGGATCTCATTTTTTCAGATCTCAAATGGATCGCGATCTCCCGTCTAAATGGCGTCAGAACAATTATGTTCAATACTTTATCGGCTGCTAGTTCGAGTTGCTAGTCAGCAACAAATGTTTAGAATATTTACAATTTTTTGGACCTTATATCGTGACAGTGAGAATGGTGGAATTGGTGAACGTTGTCCATGGACACTGAAAGTGATCACTTAAGCCAGCCTAGAGCCAATTCGTAAGCGTTGGGACACCTTTTTCATTTCTTCCGATTAGATTTTACACAATGTTGCATTGTGTAGACATGGTTCTCCAATCGAGGTTTCTGATTGTAATGACTTGCTTTACATGAGTTGTAAATTGCTCTGTAAACTTATTTGATTAGTAGGTAAACAAATCCGGTTATCAATAAAAAAAAATTCTAAACATTCAAGTCATTAGGTACATTTATTTTTTATATTATTTTATTTTTATTTTTATCGCGTTTTGCGATATTTTGGGCACATTGCAAGAAGAGAGCATGAGAACCCAAAAAAGTAATTAAGACTGGGGTTGTAGAAAGGAGGAGGGGAAGGGACAAAGTGCCAATAAGATGGAAGGACCAAATTAAGGAGGCCACACAGAGCTCACTACACGGGGCCTTGCACATGGCGGAGGATGGACAGATGGTCTACAGAACGGAGCATAATTGTCAAGATCCTCAGGATTGAGGGGCCGACGGAGATGATGATGATGATTTTTGAAAATATATATTTGGGTTTTGTTATGAACTCGAATAAACCTTACACAGTAAGCTAAAAGATTGTGTCATGAAAGGTGTATATACTTAACAGATTTTAAAATTTGTGCTTCCTACAATCGTGGTGTAATTGAAATTGAGTCAGTAAAAAATATCCAACCACACAGGAATCGATATACAAAATGAAATCGTACATAACTATGATGGTGTGAGTAACTCAAACATTAGTTCATTTCCCTTGTTTACCACCGACATAATATTTAGGACTAATGGTTATCTACTTCAAAATATTCCCTAAAAAGGAGTCTCCTCATTTCGGATAATTTACTGAAAATTATTGAGTAGCAAAATGGAATAATATAAGTAGATATTAGCTAGGCAAATATTATAATGTGTGCTTTAGACTGCACTTGTATTTACTTGGCATACACGTACAAGAAGTTGTTTCCAATGTGGCTGTAGTAGGTTTTATTTTATTATGACGGGCTCAATGAGGTCACTCATATGATATTCGATATACTCAAAACAACAATGAAATACAAAATACACATAGATACCTATACATAAAATAATTATAATACGTGTTGCATAATCACTATACTTTAAGGTAGATGTATAATATAACAAACTATATGCATACGACAAGAATTGTCGATTATTATTATATAATTCTTGGAACGACAAATCAATACCTCCCCAAAACTGATTGTTTCTCAAAACTCCATGGGATAAACCTATATGCAAATTAACACAAATAAAAAATATTTTTATCATCCATACGAATCTATTAAGGCATAAAAATTATCAAGCGAAATCACTAAATACTACGAGTAACATTAGTTTTATTATTTTATTTATTGATTTTTTTTATTTATATTGATTGGAAACAAATTCATGGAAAAACATATCAAAATTAAATAAGATAATGCAGAGAGTGAGTTAATCGCAAAAGGCACGATCTCTTCCAAATAACCCACTTCCCTAATTATTGAGATTTTTTTTTATGATTGCTCACACATCTTTGAAGAAATATGAAAATTTTCTAATTTTTACAATTCTGACGCATGACGTTTGTTTTGATACTCTGTGTTGTGTTTTTGTTTTTTTAATGTTTTGAATGATTTAAATAATTTGAATTGGTGTTTTGATATATCATTTTGTTGGAAATTTTCCAGTGCATAAACTGATCTCATTATAGTTTGGATACATATAGTGCTGTGAAAATTATTTACGAAAGACTGTGAAGGAGGTGAAAGTTTTACCACAAAATTTTTGTAAAGTGAACGCTTCTTCCAGCGAACCTCGATGTAACATGAGTTTGGTGTCATTGTGTAGAGGAATTAAAGCCGCGTAAATAACCTCGCGAGGACCCTATCTTAAATTCAGCAGTTCTTGAGAAAATTGGTTTTTCCTCATATGAAAATTTCCAAAAATTTTCCGAAAAATAAGTGTTATATATCATTCGAACCGCCATCAAAAGCTGTGCATAACCTTTTTATTATTTTGTCCATAACTTTGGTATTTAATGAGATATACCAGGATTATTTTGAAAAAGTACATTTTTATAAAGTGCCACTTTTTGGTAGGTACTTAGGAAAAAACAATTATTACCATTAAACAGTAAATAAAATTCTGCATAATAAAGTTCGCGGTCGTACTTTTCTATCTTATGAAGTTTTAGTGATAAGTGAATAAATAACAATTTATCCATACTAAAAGTAAAAATCTCATTGTTCTACCGCCTAAGCGCAAGATTAATATTGGGTTTCGTGTGTCCTCCACCGTTTAGCACTGTGAATTATTATTCACTTTGAACTACATCTGGAACTTGTTTTTTGAAGTAGAAGTGATCAATATTACTACAACAGTTAATAATAGATAATCAACCTTTTGCTGAGAGATGGCATCCACTAGTAAATCTGATTTACCTACCAAGATGAACTCAAGGAACTATTTCGCTTCTTCAAGTGACTCTATCAAGAAACTAACCAATCTCGTGATGGATCCTAACAGTAAATTCAACAAGGATCAAATAGCTAAAATAATTTCTATAGCAAATGAATTGATGACAAATAATGGGCACGCTACTGCATACATGGCTCATATAGAGGGTGAAAATAAATGCATGAAGGATATGTTGGCGACAAGAAGTGAAAACCAATCACCAAAAAATGTAGCGTCTTTGATATCCGAGACTATCGATGAAATGGAAGAGCGAAGATTGTGTGAGAAGAATGTGATTATATTCAATATTCCTGAGAGTGACTCCGCTCTGTCATTTAATGGGATGCAAGAGGATACTGGCGCTGTCGCTGATATATTGAAGGGGATAGATGAGTCCAATAACTTCAAAGTGACGAAGGTATATCGTCTGGGCACAAAGAAATCGGAAAGGGTGAGACCAATCAAGGTTGAGTTCTCCGATAGAGAACAGGCTAGACAGGTCGTTTTTAATAGTAGAAAATTATTAACTAGAGGAGTTAAGATTAAACACGACCTCACTCAGCGACAAAGAGAAGAGCTTGCGCAACTATGGAAAGAGGTGGATTCCAGGAAGAGCAACGGAGAGATCAACTTGACGGTCCGGTGGGTTAACTCTAAGCCCAAGATAGTGACTACGCATAACAGATTTCATGATGCAAAAAACTAACTTCTTCATTACAGTGCTATTATCAAAATATTAGAGGTGTAAGGACAAAATTAACTGAATTTAAAACTAATTTGTATACTTTGTCTCATAAGATTTTCCTACTGTCTGAAACTTGGTTAGACAAGAATATTAACACATCTGAGCTCGGGTTTGTAAATCATGTTGTATATAGACAGGATAGGAATGAGAAAACTAGCAATAAGGTGAGGGGTGGTGGTGTGCTTGTCGCTGTGAATAGTCAATTAAAATCAAGGAAAATAAATATTAACAATAATATACTGGAGCAAATATTTGTCCAGGTGGGCCCCCCTTCTACCGGTGTTATTTTTGGATGCGTATATATACCTCCTGATGCCGATACTGAGAAATATAAGCAGCATGCTAGGGACGTAGAACTGCTCCGTAATAGATATCCTAAATCCAAAATTGTTATAGTGGGAGACTACAATTTACCTAATATCAAGTGGTCAGTAGGCGAGGGTGATGGTGGTGAGAGATTCTTTGAGGTTGGATATGATACTGAGAGCCGTAATGCAAATGACGTTACTGTCTGTTTGAATGAGTGTCCTAAATCTAGGGAAATATTAGACATGATGCATTTTTTGGGTCTGATTCAGATGAATAATGTTTTAAATATCAATCAAAGAGTATTGGACTTGGTTTTGATTAGTTGTATTAAGGTGGAGGTTGCACTGTCAGACGAGATGCTGTTACCAGCGGATAAACATCACCCCCCATTAAATATAGATGTCATTCCTAATGTTCATTTAAAAAAATCCACCCGTGTTACCAAATCATTTAATTTTCATAAGGCTGACTATGACTCAATTAATCAATTTTTACATGCATCTCACTGGTCTTTTCTATTTGATAATGTGGGCTTGGATCGTAAGTTGGATATTTTTTATGAGTATATAAATACAGCCATAGAATTATTTGTTCCTTCCGTAGCTTTTAAAACTAATAATTTTCCCGTGTGGTTCAATAATGAGTTGAAAACTAAGATTTTCGAGAAAAAAATTTGTCACGCTCAGTACAAGAAAACGAGATGTATTGAAGATTACCAAAAATTTTCCGAGCTTAGAAGTGCATGTAAGTATGTATCAAGGTGTTGCTATCAGGAATATATTGCTAAGATTGAGGGTGAGGTCAGTGATGATGCTAAGGCCTTTTGGAGGTTTACTAAGTCTCAAAGAAAGGAGGATGATCGTATTCCGGATACATTGGTATATAATGGAATGTGTAGTACTGATGATTCGAAAACGGTAAATTTTTTTGAACAATTTTTTAAAAGTGTTTATGTGACGGATGATGAAACAACTCTTGGTCCTGATGTACCACTGTCGGAATCGGTTAATGTAAATGACTGTGTAATAGAATATTCTTTGGTGAGAGATGGACTGGAGAAGCTTAGTATTAAAAAGCCTACAGGACCAGACGGAATACCAAATGTGTTTTTGAGACAGTGCTCTTCTTCTATATCGTATCCACTGTTTGTCTTATTTAGAGAATCCCTAAGTATGGGCTACTTTCCAGAACGGTGGAAAGAAAGCTATATTGTTCCCGTATTTAAGAAGGGAGACAAATCTAATGTCAAAAATTATAGGCCTATTAGTATTCTGTCAGCAATACCCAAATTTTTTGAATGTGTTGTTTTAAATTGCATCGCTCCTCAACTTGAAAAATTGATTGATCAAGCTCAGCATGGTTTTGTCAGAGGGAGGTCGACTTTAACAAATTTAATGATATATGAAGATCACCTCATGAAGGCATTTGCTGAAAAGTCTCAGATAGACTCGGTATACACTGATTTCAGCAAGGCCTTTGACCGCGTCCCACATAATATTTTGCTGAGTAAGTTGAGGGGACTGGGTGTGGGAGGCAGTTTGCTTGGGTGGGTTTCCAGTTACTTGTGTGAGAGAAGACTTGTGGTTTGTAAGGATGGGGTGAGGGGCAATGGTTTCATCGCTACAAGTGGGGTCCCACAGGGCAGTCATTTGGGCCCACTTCTGTTCCTTCTCTTTATAAATGATATTGTTTCAGTGTTTGATGACGTTAACTATCTTCTATTTGCGGACGATCTCAAAATTTATAAACAGGTTAACAATGAAGGTGATTGTCAGATTTTGCAGAGCAATTTGGATGGGTTGAGGTCTTGGTGTGAGCGTAATAGGCTTTTTTTGAATATTGATAAGTGTCAGGTCATAACATTTACTAAAAGAAAGAATCCGTTTATGTTTGAGTACAGGTTGGGAGATGATGTTTTGGAACGCGTTCATGCTATAAGGGACTTAGGAGTAGTCTTTGACCATCGTTTAACTTTTGTTCCACATATTGAGGATATTACTTGCAAGGGCATGAAAATGTTGGGATTCGTGTTGAGGGTGGCCAGAGAATTCGTCAGTATACCAGCGATCAAGGCTATGTTTGTGTCCTTAGTCAGAAGCTTGGTAGAATATAACTCTCCTATATGGTCTCCTCACTACGCAGTCCACTCTAACAATATTGAAAGAATTCAGCATAAGTTTTTGAGGTATGTCAACTATATGATGCGCATTCCTATTGAGGAGATTGATTACTCTTACTTGTTGTCCCTTTTAAATTTAAACACATTGTCTGATAGACGAATAATCTCTGATCTGATTGTGCTATTCAAGATTGTAAGAGGGGAATTAGATTGCCTTGACCTTAACAGTTTAATATCATATCATATTCCAACAAGAGCCACTCGTCAGGTTGTGACTTTTCATAGTGACGTAGTTGATACTAACTATTTATATAACTCGCCCCTTTATAGGATGCATAGGTTGGGGAATATGTATGGTCATTTGGCGGATGTTTTTGCGGATTCCTTATCCGAATACAAATGGAAATTAACAGAAAATTTTAAATCTGCGAGTTTGATGGATTGTGTTTAGTTGCTGGGTTTTGATGTGTTGTTTTTGCGACGAGATTGTATCTATTGGTGTATTCGGTTTGAGCGAGAGTGGAACAACCCGAAACTATGTATTGTATTGTTACCGACTTGGCCAGGCATTCCCTACATGAATAATTAATTGTATTTTGATTTTTTATGATATATATTAGGAAGTTTATAATCATTATTATTTTTAAGAGATTTATAATCATTATTATTTTTAAGAGATTTATAATCATTATTATTTTTAAGAGATTTATAATCATTATTTGAAATTATTTGCTAGTACTACATTACAGCTACATTGTTTTTATCACTTGACTGTTTTCTTTTGTTATATTATGTTTGTAAAGGCTGGTTCAGCCGTTTATTATTATAAATAAATAAATAAATAAATAAAATAAATAAATAAAATACCTAATAAAAATTTGAAATCACAGAAAAGCATAATTTACTTATTGTGGGATGCTTAAAATTATTTCTTATACCATCACGGCACATCTCACTTGTGAGTATATATTATAATGAGTTACAATCCATTGGATTGGTCTGCAACGAGTTTGGTTTTTCTTCTCCATTCGTCTCTTTTCTCAGCCAGTCTTTTCAGCTCTACGTATGAGCCACAGTTTATGTCCCTCTTCAGTTGGTCCATATACACGTCTCTTGGTCGGCATCTGCCATTTGTCCCCTCGGTCTTACCCTCCGCGATGGCGATGAGTAGTCCTGGGTGCCTGATGTTGTGGCCAATCCAGTTAGCTCGTTGTTGGCCGATTCTCTTAAGAAGTTGTATTTTTTCGCCTACCCTGGTTAATTCTTGTTCGTTTTCGACGTGTTCCGACCAATGGATCTTTAGCATGCGTCTGTAACACCACATTTCAAAGGCCGCCAACCGTCCGCTTTCACTCTTGCTGATGGTCCACGTCTCACAGCCATAAAGCAGAATGCTCCATACAAAGGCTATAGTAAGGTTCTTCCTTACGCTTAAATCAATATTTGGGGATTCCAATATCTTCGATTTTTTGTTAAAGGCAATCCTTGCCTGGTTTATTCTGCTCACAATTTCCGATTTGGAGCGTCCATCCTGGTTTATTCTGCTGCCCAAGTACACGAATTCTCTTACATGTTTGATGCTCACTCCATTTATGGCAATGTTCGCAGTCGCTTCCTCTCTTCCTACGACCATACATTTTGTTTTTTCTTTATTTAATTTCATGTTGTACTTTGACAACAGTATACTTTCCATTTTTCCTAAGGCTTCGTTCAGCTCCATCTCGGAGTCTGCGAGCAGTGCTATGTCGTCAGCATATCTAATCATGTCGACCTTTTCCCCATTTATTTTTACTCCTGTCCAGTTCTTCATTTCTTCTCTCAGTTCATCAATGGCTCGCTGTATATAGCAGTTAAAGAGAGCTGGCGACATTGAGCATCCCTGTCTTACACCTTGTTCGACCTTTGCTTCTGCGCAGCTCTCTCCGCTTTTAATCACAGCCATTTCGTTCTTGTATAAGCTCCAGATTGCTCTTCTGTCTTTATAACTCATTCCTATCTGGTTTAGAGTGTTAAATAGTTGTTCCCATTCTACTTTATCGAATGCTTTTTCTAGGTCGATGAATGCTATATATGTGTTTTTATTTATTGTTATTCTCTTTTCTAGAGTAAGTCTGAGACTCAGGATTGCATCTCTTGTACCTGTCTCTTTGCGGAATCCAAATTGATCTTCTGAAAGTGTTTCGTTGATTTTATTGTCCACTCTTTTCATTATAATGTTGGTGAGTATCTTAGAAGCGTGTCATATCATGCTTAAGGTTCTGTGTTGTTCGCACTTTGTGGTGCCTGCTTTCTTAGGAAGCGCTCGTATCAGACATTTGGCAAAGTCCTCAGGTATCTCTCCTGTGTCGTATATTTTGCAGACAAGCTTATACAATGTATCAAGCATGCCTTTTCCCGCGCATTTAAGCAGCTCTGGTGGAATCAGGTCGATACTTGTGAGTAGTACTATAAAACGTTGGAAAAAATAAGTGGGTGTGCTAAAAAATAATCTAAACAAATTTCAACCATAGCCGTTATACATACTTACAGAGGCTTTTTGCCAAGTGGTTTTTTTTTGGAAATCAATGAAAATTATATACTTTATTTATAGTTATTTACTGTCATTGAACAAATTGTTCAATTATATAAGTATAAAACCGCGATATTCACTTGTTTTTGTAACTTGGTTGACAATGTTGTAAGCAATTATTACAGTTCGCTGTTCTCTGTATTAAATGATAGCGGATGCTGCTGTAAATACCAACAAATAAATCTGTAGATAATCACTAGGATGTCATTATATTTATGGCATTACTATAAACGACATTGAAAAATTACAATCATATATTATAAAGATTAACATTTTTGTATAATTATTTCATTGAAAGTTACACAACGGGTTGTGGCCATGAACTATTGTATTAATTTATTATTATGTAGTTTTTATTATTATGTAGTATACATTGAAGGACCCACCGTCCACCCGGATACCGCAGAAGTCTGGGGACTTCCATTTATCCGAAATTCTACACTTAACAAATCTTGTCCACACTGGAGGCGCCATAGTGGGCAGCCTGAAGAGCTGGCTGGCCAAACCACTAAACCGCCAAAACCTCCGTGTGAAATCTTTTGACTAAACTCCTTCGATGTACCCTTATACGAGAGAAGCAAACATTTTGTAAATATATAACGCACTTTTACTTTTAATTATTTTGTAACTTTTGTAACCTAGGTTAAGATAACTTGTTTATTTGATTATTTTTTTTTATAGATATATGTATTATTACTATGTAGTAGCGGGATATCAAATACTATTATTTCTTTTTATGATATAATATCAAGCATAAACTCATCATCTAGTCGCCTTCCTTTCAGGGTAGACAAAAATAATCAAGTGCCACTCACTCCTTGCATACACTTTTTGCGTCCGTCACTGACATAAAATTCCTTATAATTATATTACAGTTTACCACAAAAAATAAGGTATTTTTCTTAAAAAACTCTTGTACATGTTACTAATAATGATAATTAACAAAGTTAAGTTTATATATCGTAAGCTAATTTTATGTATATGTATATGCAACCCCGTAAGTGTGAGTGAGGTGTTGTACCAAAATAATTGAAGAGTGCAAAATCTCCGGATAGGTTTGGTTACGAAAAACCCCTTTTCTCAATTTCGAGCTCTCTCTCAAATCAAAAATAATCTCTGCTCTAGATCTACTAGATGACCTATATACTGATTGTCTTGAGACATACGGTTGGGTAAAACTGCAATTTGTTATTCATTTAATCTATTAAGAAGTAATTTATCCATCTATATTCTATACCATCACGGCATATCAGCTGTATATTATAAATACACAAGCTGACCGTTCTATGCCAACAAAAAAATTAACATTCAGAATAAGTGGCAAACCTCATGGCTGAATTTAAGATGTAATTTTTTTTTCGAATACTTGCATTTTTTATAGAACAGTCGAAAACCGGATGCTTCATGGCTTAAATTAAGAAATTAATGCTATTTTTTTTTATTTAATCAAACCAAACAATTTTAATTATATATCTCGATTAAAAGAAATACATTAACTTATGTTATAATTAATACATTTTATTTAATTATGTATTTAACAATGACATATTGTAGTATGCGTAGTAATAATTAATGCTGAGTTTGAGAAGCATCGCATCATTTGGAAAAAGATGACATAAAAATAATCAACAAGTCAAGGCGAAAATATTAAAACTAAAATAAATATTATAAATGTCAAACATTGACATTTGACTGTTTCGATAGATGTCGAATTAACAAGTTGAGAGATAATAATAATATAAACAAGCAGGTAGGATCTTCTATGAATAATAACATTTATCAACCATACATCTACCTACTACATGATATTTTAACACACCACACAATGTTATTGTTTTTCAATTATCATTGTTACTAGGTACAATCATAATGTTTGATTTTTGCACCATTTTACAAAAAGGAAATCATTTTTGATCACAATTTTTTTTATTTATTAATTTACAAAATTTCAATGGACATTTCAGCTTTAAATGGATTATTTGAAAACTGTCGTTTACTTCAGGCAAATGTTGAATAAAAAATAAATGCCATCGAACAGCTGATGATCTTGACATATGTAAACAATACAAATTTCAAGCCATTCTGACCATGATATTAGTTTTGATACTCTTCCTAAATTGTCAGCTCCATCAAAAATGGAAAAAATTGATTACTCATCATACAGTAAATAAACTCCTTCATTTGAAAGGATGAAATACTCAAGATATGAAAGAAGAGCTATACAGTGTATGCAATGAAACCTCACCTTCATTTACAATAGTCAAACATCATACATACATACATACCAAAACGCCGCTTCCCTCGCGGGGAAGGCAGAAATGATCGAGCGCCACTTCCTTCTATCCTTGCATACATCTTTCGCCTCCGTTACTGTCATATAATTCCTCATGCATGCTCTCCTGTTCAATGTGCTCAACACGTGACCGTTGCATGGCCAAATATCAACAGAATGAATACATAATATTTGGATATGGAAAAGTAATCTAATTGGTTACCTACTGCGATATTTTGTTGACGAATCAATTTAAATATAATACCAACCAATATGAAAACTATTTTGGATCGCTTCAAAATATAATATGTTATTCTACAGAGTTTCATTATCTTTCTATATATATAATCTGATATAACCGAAATGTTAACTAAGTATGAAAAAGAAGCAAAAGTAATACAACTTGTGCAATACGCTACTTTTTTTGGCATTCTTCACTTTATGTTTTACTTTATATATGATCACTGATTCAACATCTGGTTATTCTATTCTACAAAACAAGTAATATAGCCATTAGGACAACTCATATAGGTAATGCAATCAATAGAGAATGGTCTCACTCCTCAACGTTTCATAAAATATAAGATAATTACATAGAAGGTTGTGGTTTATCATCGTCAGATCAAATAAAGTTAATGTTATAATAAAAAATATGTTAACAAAATGCTTAAAGTCCGGGTTAGAAAAATTACAACATAATGTTGTAAGATGATTACACACGTTTAATACAAGATTGCCAATATATTCAATGACGTAATGTTATAAATTATAATATAGCAAACACACATAAATCATATATCGTAATAATAGGATGTTAACACACACTCCGACATTTAATGAATACAAAAAAATCTTTAAATAAATATTATGGCATTTCCTGGATAATAAAATTCACAACCACACACCCTATTTCACGGGATAGAAACCTTTAAATACCACAGGTTGTAATTATTACACAAGTTCTTCTATAAAAATTATGGAGAAATAATCACACTAAACACATCTTCATAAACAGATAATTAAATATTAATGAGCATTCACGGTCAACTACATAGTTAGTAGATATTATGTATATACATTATAATTGTATTAAAAACTTTAAATCAATAAATTATGGTGATTATTACTAAAGAAATAATATTAAATATGCAGTATTTTTTCATTCACTCACCATATTAAAATACTTTAATTCTATATGGCACAAACAACAAAAATGAGCGTGGGAGATGTAGAGGAATCTCTTATATAACAACTTGCGTATGCGAAACATATTACCAAGTATAAGTGGGGACCGGTGAAGCAACATACCCGTCTCATTACATTACACATTGCAGCCATGTAGTTCTCTTCTGCCATCAGCCATCAATACACACACTACATACATACATATCTACATAAATGTATTTATAATATTTGATGATAATGTATGTACACTGAGATGTGACCTCTTAAAATATATTTATTTCTTTTACTTCTAAATACTACATTTGTAATATATCACAAGTAATGTTTCAATATTGATATAAATAATAAATTGTGTTGAAAACACATATTGGTTTATTGGTATAATGTAACATTTTACCATAAAACTGATAAATCAAGTCACATAACACTATCGTATCATCTATAATGATGTTTAAAAATCATGACACATTGCTTGATTAAGCAAAAAGTAACGTAATAACAATTATAGTACAAAGATGTCAAAATATTATAATGATGAAAATTTAGTCTAGGAATATTCCCTAAAAATATGTAACAAAAAACTCACCTTGCTCGTAGATATATTTTTTTTACGAACAACATTGGTGTTATGTGTTGAAATGCTTTCATATAGAGTAATTCAATATGAATTAATATAGTATTATGTTCCTAAGTAAAAACAATGGATATTACATGGGATGATAATATTATCTCCAAGTGACTTACTAAAGACGCGTTATGAGATTATCATAAAGAGTGTAATAGGGTAGATTATTATACGATTTTACCAAAAGTGTTTTTATATCATAAAAGTAGTCATTTATATGATGATTGTGGATCACTTAAACAATCGTTGAAGAAAATACATCGTGAATAACGAAATGACAAAAGAAAGAAATTGCTCGAAAAAGGTCTCAGCCTATTTACATAGTATTACACAAATGACTATTGATTTTGTATTTAGTTTCTTGAAAATTCTATTAAGGTAATTATATATCCATTTAAATAAAATTATTTACATTCGTTCGTTGATGGTTTTTGGAGTGTTTTTAAATCATTTCGAATTCGTATAATTTCAAACGCGTTTATTTAGTTTATTTTTATCTGAATATACACAATGAGGTCAAAATAATTTGAGCCAAAGTTAAAAAAAAATCTTTTTTAATAAGTTTTAAAAAGTTCTATAAATAATTTTTGTAATGTTGGTTCTGTTCATGCATAAATATACTTAATATCTATTAATAAAGAAAAAGACTCGCGGATAATGTAATATTTTAGAAAATAAAGCAGCACGCAGAAGTCAGCAGAAAGCAGAATTCAAAAGCACAAATCCTATTCAGAAGCGATTATTTTATCGACACTCTATTTATTCTCCTTAAAATCTTGAGATAAAAACTTATGTTGGCGTAAAATTTGATGAATAATATTAAAATCTACATGGTAATTTAATCTAAAAATGAAAAAAAAAAAGATTCGTTGGCATGGAAGAAATGCGTACTTATTGAATTCCGTTAATTGCTGGGGTAAATAGGTAATTCCAAGTAATTTTTTATTAAATCTCAAATCCTTGTTTTATTTTTTTTCTTGTTTGAAAATTTCATCGATTTAAGAGGTGTTTGATTAAGGTATTTTTTTAATTTGTTCTCTCAAAGAAATATAGAAAGTATTTGAAAGAATAATGAACGAGGATTCAAGATAAAAACAAAGATTGAATAAAAGATTAATATTTTTTACTATAGATGAAAAAAAATTGTAATGATTCATTTTGTCGGTAGCCTGATTCATTTTGAGTTCGTCGGTAGCCTGGAGGTAGAGTCTCGGCCTCGTGAACAAGGGGACCGTGGTTCGATCCCAGGTGCCGGCAAATTCCCCTTTCACGACACAAGCTTTTAGCTTACTGTGAAAGGTGTATAAGGTTGTATTTGGGTTCATTACAAAACCCAGATATATCTTGTTTAAAAAAAAAAAAAATTTAAAAGTTTTTTTATCATTTATACCTATAAAGGATAGGCACATCTGCCTCAAAATAGCCTTACGCCTTGTGTGGAAGTTAATTTTTTGTTTATGTTATGTTCTACTTTGTTGTAAAATAATAATATAACTTCACTCAATGCGATGCTGACTCACATTTCTTTACTTCACACCTATCCGTGGAATATAATTACCATTGCAATATTATAATATAAGTACTAACTGTAAAAAAGATTATCCGGGTCATTATTTTGAGGGAATATAGACTCTCTGTAGTTACAATATTTGTGGATATTCCTAAAATATGTTTCAGATTATTTAAATACTCGTATAGTCGGAAAAATTGTACTTATTTTATGGGATAAAAATCATTCACTGAAAAGAAAAGGGTTCTTACACATCAAATACATTATACCTACATGTTATATATAAAAGTTTACATCAATGTGAAAATATTGCAAAACTGATTTCCTTTCAATCAATCAAATATTATGTACAGTGTATACGTCAACTAAATCTTAATTTTCTCGAAATATTATATGTACAAGAATATACAATTTATTGTGCTTTGCTTATATGAAAAATAATATATACTTACATATTTAAAGCTTTGTGTAAGACGTAATATATTATTTGAAACGATATAATAATACTCCCCTTTTATGTTTGGGAATTGTACAGAAATGGCAAAGTCGAATCCTTTTTGATGGAAAACAATAATATATTATTTGTAATTACTGGCAAATATCAAACGCTTGATCGAGTATGGGTTAAATGATGCCAAGGAAATAAACGTACCAACAAGAATTTTCACTCAAAATAATATTTTCGGAGGGAAAATAATATTATGTAAGTGGGTAATTTGTCAGAAAAATATGTTTTACACATGAAGTTATGAAATACGTAAAAAACAGATGTATCCTGATATATCCTTAAGTGAAAGGTTCTTACTTGAATATATTACATCGAAAAGTGGATAAATGCTTCAAAGGTAAACAGCTCTCTAAGAATAGTGGGATTTACTTCAAATTATATTCGATACTGACAACGAGTTGACAACCAAAAGTATGTAAAACATTCCATTCTACAATACCGTTCTTATATACATTTACATTAGGTATATTGTTAAAGTTATACTTACTGACAATTGTTTTCTATTACTATACTATTCCCTCACGTCGTGTCCTAGGTGGGGTAGGCAGAGAGAACTAAACGCCATATAGATCTATTCTTGCATATCTCCTTCGCTACCTCTACATTCATCCAGTTTCTCATACATGCACGCCGATTTTTATTACTCAGCATGCTGCCATCCTTAAGAATTTGATCCACGTGATAAAGCCACGTGGTTCTTGGACGTCCGCGCTTCCTCACACCCCTTCTTTCAGATTTGCGCAATTGCTTGTACTCAGTTTTGTAATACACACTATTATTGCTAATAAACAGATGCGTGTTATTTTACAAAGTTTCAGCTGGTATTAAGTTAATATTGTTAATATTTTATTTTATTATGTATAATATTAATTAAGTGTTAGTAAATTTCAAATCTCTTTCAGAGGATATCAATTGATTTAAATAATCGCCTTTGACTCGACGTCAACGACTGCCAGTAGGGTATTGTTGGAAGTTCAGGTTTCAATAATATTTTAAGTAAATAAAATGCTTCCACAAAGACTCTTTTGATTGATTTAACACTGTTTATCAATTACATCGGAGACTTTAAATTAACATTAATTAAAAATACCTATATGTAAAAAAATGTGTGTTTTATACTGTTATAAATAAATAAAAAATATTCTAATAGAAATTGAAATAAACAATAAAATGGCAAACCTTGTATGGAATTCTTTTAACTAAGAAATTTATATATTAACTGAAATTTTGTTTAATGCCACTACATACTCGAACAAATGAAATAACAAAGGTAATTTGTGAGTTAAAAATTCAACAGAAGGTAGGTTTCGACTTGTATGATTTTTGTCGTAAATTTAATATGGTATAGAAAATAGACCGATAAAGTTGCGTTTTATTATATTAAAATTGCTGAATTTTCATACAAACACGTTTTCACAACAGCGATTTACCTATTGCTATTTCTATATTAGCATTTACATGTGTATCTACTTGGTCTCCAGTGCCGGATCAACCGCATTTTGCGCTTGGTTCAAATAGAGATACTGCGCCCCCCCCCCCCCTCCCCCACCTCTTTTCCAAAAAAATATTTTCGTATCATAACAAAATGTGATAATACGCAAAAAATATGAAGTTACGTTTCTTATTTGCCTACTTTTACAAAATGTAATTAGTATCTACCTACCTTATAAAAAATTTTATATCGACCTACCACCATGTTTATTAATATACCTAGGCGTAACATATTTTTGTATCTTGATATTGAAAATTTTTACTCAAATACGAGTGTTTTTAGTACAAACATGATGTGTAGCTATTGGTAGATGAAAAATATTTATCTACCTATAGCAAAGTATGTCTATGACCTATAGCTAAATAAGAAAACGTAGCCCCAGAGGACGTCATGGGATAGATACATAGATAAACATAACTATTAATTTACCTAAATACAATAATTATACTACTATTTCAATACTTACATGGGATGTATGCATGTGTGGAAGTAAAATTAACTATTATATCCTATATAAAAGTTAAAATAACTGAAGAAAACTACAAACACTCACAAAATCTCAAGTATACACTTTGAGTAAACACACGAAAAAACAGAATAGAAGAAAGAAGATAATACATAAAGTTTCATAAGCCAAATAAATCTAATACGATAATTAATAACGATATTTCTATGGTATGGTCCATTTGCCTCGCTTATTCTCTTGTACGCTGCTGTATGTTGCCAGCCAGCACGTTGCTTATAAATTGATTAAACCAAATGGTGTGGAAATGTCAGTAGTTCATTTGTGGTAGAACTGCTGTTGCAGCTTGTGCTAGTACGTGCTTTGTTCAAGTACCAACCACCAACACTCTTCATATCCGTCCATACTTTGTTTCCATTAGGTACCACTCCATAGTACATACATACCTATTACTATTGAATGCTGTTACCATCAATCAAATTAATATAATGAGCTGTTATCACGATGTAAATGCTTTCATTGTGAGACAAGTAGAAAGTTGTATTGAAATGATTAGATAATTAAACAATATTATGTTGTACGTGAGTAGTAATTATTTGAAACATGATATTATAATGCTGTCATATTCAAAACCAACAGTTATGTAATATTATTATTAATGCTTACATTGAGAAAATTAAAAAAAAAAACTGATGTATAAATATTAGAAAGAAAATAAATTGAAACAGGTCAGACCACCCAAAATCAAAAATAATTCTAAAACAATTTAAATTAATAAGAACGGAAATTATAAAATTTGAGTTAAATAATGAAAACAGGCAATGTTGTGTGGAAAAAGAAGAGGAAAGGAAATAAAAATCATACGCACATACAATGCATTTTAACCTGAAAAACACATTACTTACCCATTCAACATTCTCATTTTTCCTATTGCTTAAAGGCAATACACCCAAAGTTATTCAACAATCTAATAGGAAGTTTATTTTCTTGTTAATAATTCAACAGAAAATATTTTTTTTAATAATCGCTCATTCAATAGAATCATTTAGAAGACATTAAATAAAAATGTATCTGCCTACAACAAGTGGGTAGGAGTATAATATTATAAACCTAGGTATATGATATTTCTTGTATCTCATACTAATAAGTTTATCTGAATGTTCCATTAACTAATGAAATAATCTTGTTTGCGACAAACACGAAAACTTCGCACACCTTTTTATTTTTATTCTCTCACATTAACGGAACTTTTACTTTCTAATGTATCCATGTAACCGTGTTATAATGTGTTTCAATCTATTATACTACATAAATATAATAGATAACAGTCCGAAATCTTCTTCTAATATTTATAATAAATTTATCGTACGACACATCCAAGTATTCTTCTGATGATAATAAAAGAGTTAAGTAGAGATATTTTTTTCATAATTTATTGTTACATTACAGCTATTTCATAATCTGTAATAAATAATGATATATCTGATAAAATGAAACAATAGAAGAAGCTTTAATTATGCTTTTTTTATCTTTGTTGTTTACGTATTAATTTATTAAAAAAACAATATATCTCGTTATATGAAAACGATATACTGTCAAGAATTTGTTAATAATTAATTAACACTTACACACGTAGATATATGATATTCACCGTGTTTAGGAAGTAGATTTCAATCTTCTTCTTTGCCCGATCCCATTTACTTGGGATCGTCTCTCCTAGTACTCATCTTCCAAATCTAGGAATTAGATTTCAATAAGAAAATAAAAAAAACAAACTTTTTATTTAACTTGTTATATGAAAAAAAATCTTTAAATAATATTTCATATGTATATTTCCACATTTCTTCATTACTCACTAATGATTATAAACCTATATTTGGAAAAACAAAACTTATATTTTCATTCTTCAAATATTTTATAAACTTTGGTAGGTATTTGAATACAACCAAAAAATGGAAAAATCGTTGCTCATGTTTTTGATGACAATAAATTTATATTTTGTCTGTTAATTCCCGAAGACTTTCAAATTAGTATAATTTTTTTACTCTCGTGTTTTTTTGTGACCATTTTTTATCGTGTTCGGGACATTTTTAATGAAAATTAAAACAAGTGCATCTTTAAATTAAATTTAATAATAGGTAGATATTTCACGATAATTTAACAACAATTAGCAACAAGTCCGCCATTTGACAGAACATTGTTTTTATTTATTAGGTATGTATGTTTATACAATTATGTTATTATGATCTGTCAATAAAGTTTTATTATTATTATTATTAATTAAAAAAAAAATTCAATGTTGATATTTGTCGTCATGGTTCTGAAATAATGATTTGAAAATGTAAAATTTGCTTTTATAGATTTGTATCTCGGAAGCAAAATTTAGTAATTTTTTAAATAGAAATCGATTACAAAAATATTTGTTGAACATGAAAATTTTAAACTCAAAATATGTTTTATCAAATTGACACAGTTAGTAGAGAGGATACAATATTTTTCTTAAAGTTTATTTTCATTTTATTAACTGTGTCGGTGTTTAGTTTGTAGAATTCCATAATAAAATAAATAAAACATTTGTTTTATTAAATTTTCATTAAATTGGACGAGAAAAAATACTTGCCAAAATAAAAAAATCACGAGTAAAAAATAATATTTGCTTGAAAGTATCAATTTATAAGGCAAATAACTGACAAATTGCTTTTGATTATTGATTTTATTTTTATCATTTATGTTTTTTTTTAAGTTAATACTTTTGGGTTAGTTGGAAGAGATCGCGCCTTTGCGATGAACTCGCCCTCTGTATATTGATTGTATTTAATTTGAATGTATACCTTTTATGTAATTGTTTTTAATCAATGTACAGTAAAGAATGAATAAATAAATAAATAATAAAGTCTAAGACACTAAGCAACATGATCTGGATGTCCTGAAATGGATTACGTTCACACTCCACACCTAATAATCTTTTTATAGAGTCGTACAAGTAGGTCTCCATAACTGAGAGACCGACAACGTGCGGTATCTCAGTTATGGAGTGGGAATGTTTTCCTATTGTGAGAATGTATATAGGTAGTTAGAGGTTACATCTATAAAAGGAATAATATTTCATGGTACAATAAATACATATGTGTGTTATCATTTTATTTGTCCTGAATAGGGATGTGTGAATAGTAATGATTTCATTCCAATCATGCCTGAACGAGGGTTGGAGACGATTTTCCACTAGAATGAGTTTCTCAGACCCTTTTCACATTTTTATAACTTCGGATTTTTCTCGATAGTCTTTTGATATGGGTCTGTATCACAAACCATGTATTAAATTTCGTTAGAAAGTCAGAAAGCGCGTACTTTTCAATTATATCATACCTTAACTCAAAAAGTTTTAACATTTATTGAAAAACTTTCTTGCCTACATTATTTAAGGTATCTAATTTATACCTATTACTATCAAATATATCGTTTACCCAAATAGGACCCGATGTTACTTTTATCGGATAAATGTAATAAATCATCAATAATATTAGCTATAATCGAAATTTTAACTATCTATTCAACAATACTAAATCAAGAGTGATAATATATTTTTGTCCTGTTTCTGTAGGTATCCTTTCAACTTGTAGGTACATTCAATTTACATTACCATTATAAAAGTATTTCGTAATTTTTATTTATTATATATTATGTGCAATGGCACAAATATATATTAGTTATTTAAAGAAATTCAATTCTTAACTTTTTAAATTATTCTTTCCTTTTTTACCGTCACATTTATTCAGTGGCGGGACTAGACTTTTCACATCGGGCATGCTTTGTCAAAATATACTATTTGACTTTTAAACGAGTGGATGTCCTTGAGAATAACAGAATATAAAGATATACAAATTATGTAAGTAGGTACGTGTTTTCTCAAGATACCTACTCATTAATTACCATAGATTTCCAATCGAGAAACCAAAAGTGTTCTTGTGGCGTTAAATAAAAACATTAAATTAAATCTTCAACAGCAAACCAATGAATATTATGAATGTAAGTGCAATTGTTATTATAACATATTATCTTAAAATTTAAATTAATCAATAAATTTGTGTTTCAGAGGTAGGTACTCGACATTCAAAACTCAAATTAAAATTGATCACAAAATTGAATACGGTTACATGGTCAAAATATATTATTTCGTGGCCGTAGTGGAAAATTCAAAACAAGACTATTGTTAAAAATCGGCCGGTGTGGCGTGGAGGTAACGCTCTTGCCTTTGAGTCACGAGGTCCCGGGTTCGATTCCCGGCCAGGGCAAAGTGAAGAATGACCTTTTTCAAATTGTCCTGGGTCTGGGTGTTACATGTATATGTGTGTAGTGCATTGTATATGTGTGTATCGTCGCGTTAGTACCCATAATACAAGATTCATCTTAGTTTGGGACTAGCTCGATCTGTGTGAGTTGTCTATGTATGTTATGTTAAATACAATTTTGAAGATTTATTTTAGGGCATGCGTTGCATTTTTGCATGTATGGAAGGCACGCCACTGCGTTTATTCTCCATTAAGATTTTGCGAAAAATGAATATGTATTATATATATATGTATCGTCGCGTAAGTACCCATAATACAAAATTCACATTTTGGGACTAGCTCGATCTGTGTGAACTGCTATGCATGTTATGTTATGTTATTTACAATTTTATTGATGGTAGATAATATATGTAACTTACGCTTCATTTAAATCGAAATGTTTATATCATGGCGAAATTTAAATAAGCTTTCTGATGTTATATGAACACTTGAATCCACTTCTAATTTTTTTTTATTTGCGTTATTGATTGTTGTTTTAGAATCCTTCAAAGCATTTTGATTGACCGATTCTGTGCCAGTTGTGTCGCTTCTTCCTACGACATTACCAGCGCTCAGATGTCGTTGTTACAGGAACATTGTATTGTGAAAGAAGGACGACCGAGCCGTCGGAACCCTTTCGGACGGAAGAACAGGGCTCTTTTTGGCCAACCATCATTGGGTCTCTCCTGTATCACTGAAATTACTCACAGCCATATGGAAGGATGGGGTCAAACTGCTAAGTCTAGATGGTTTCCAAACTTTGTGCATGTTATTGAAAGTCCCGCTAGCAGCTCCAATGAGGACTGGTAATCCCGACTAGAGTTTATTCTCTGGCGTTATAGTTGTTCCCAGGTACTCATTTCTTTTAATCTGAGATATCTGAGAATTTTCAACCATTAGTGGGGTGTAAGTATTCGTAAATGCACTATTACAAATGTACCTACTCTGTTTTGCCAAAATTGATACAAAGGTCAGGGCGTAAAGAATTTTCATTAAGAGCATCGGCGTTGTATTGTAACCCGTCTACAAAAGTATCAAAAAGAACACGGTCGTCCTTATACTCAAGATGGAGCAACACTCCCACGGACGTTTCACCCTTTTCTAGCTGTGAGAGAAGCACACCATCAGGGCCCGCAGTAGATATTTTGAGCAAGAGGTTTATGACTATGGCAATGATAAAAGGCTCCAATATACAATCCATCCAGATTCTAGTGGTTGCCCTGAAGGTTTAAGTTGAATGAGTAGGTACATCTGGAAGTTATTCATAACAAAAACTGTGTGTTAAAAATATTTAAAGTAGGTACATCTGGTTGATAGTAAAAAATAATACTGTAGTTAGTACATATATTATTATAATATATACTACTTCTTTTGTTTGCTTTTTGGATATATTTAATTTTATTAGGTCTTGAATACAGATTATAACTATTGATTTGTTTTCAGTATAATATTATTTAATGTGAAATTAGAGTACTATTTTTTTTTTTTTAAATACTGATAATGATAAAACCTTAATCGTTTTATTGTCTTGTCAATATTTGTATTAATGCTTTTTTCTCTTATAAAACTATTCTCTTTCCTTAACCTTTCTAAACAGAGAGGTTTTTATTTACAGATCAAATCGGACCTGTCGCTTGTTATACCTACAGCAGATTTCAGAAAAAAACTTCACCTTAAATTGATATTTATTTCAGTTCGTATTATGCACATTTCATATAAAATCTTAAAAGCATTACGTTTTGATAGACAGGGCTACATAAAAAATAATATTTCTATTAAAAATATCAATCAAGCCATAGGGATATATTTTAGTTCATATAGTATATGATCCTGCAAATAACGTTCGAGAAAACAAAATATAATAGTTGGTTAATGGTTCCACATGTAAAATGTAAATTATCTTTGCTTTAATACAAATGTGTTTTATTAGCATAGACGAAAAAGCATATAACTTACCAATAAAACCAGGTAGAAATTATTCAAACCAACATCTGACGTACCTACACGTGTAATGAAAGTACCTATTTATTAATCCACACATAAATATTTGAGTCCGTTCGTATGTATGTATGTTCGTATGTCCTTAATGGACTCTGAAATTGGGAAAGACCGAAGTAAAATAATACACTCTATACGAGGTCTCATCTTCTGGGCAGGTTTGAGGCTAAAAACATTTTAAATACCTTATTAAATTGATAAAGATATTACAATTTTAATGTGACAATGTCTCAAAATTGGCAACAAATGTATGAAGAATATATGCGAAGTTTAGCAAATAGGAATATTCACAGTCAAACATTTTTCATTGTATTGAATTAATTTCAAAATGGATGTAACAATAAACACAACAATTCTGAAACTAAATATTTAGGGTCTATTTTCGTAATAAAATATCGTGTTTGCTAATGAGAAAAGCTCTTGAATTACGTGAGTTAAAATGGCATATTTTTGACATTTTGGGTTATTTTCATAATGGAAGACATTATGAAACCATAGAAAACTATACTGTAGAATAATAATAGTTTTACCTATAAAATCCATAAACAATGTTATATGATTTTTCAATGAGTGGGAACCTATTTATTTTAATGTAATATTTTTTGCATGCATTATGAAATATTTGGTAGTAAAATATTCTTGAATATTGAAGGATGCAGATACATCCGTTCTTTAAGGGTTTTTTGGGAATACAGAGTACATAGGTGACAATTTATTTTTGACTTTTTTTTTTTATTTCATAGCAAATCGCTCAAATACCCATGTATGTACTGCAAGCCAAAAATACCAACATTTATGTGCCTACAATTTTTTTCACCAAATGGGATATTTACCCTTTTTTATAGAAATTTGGGATGACAATCTTCAAGTTTTTACATTAAGATGAGGTTTTTAGTAGTTTTTGCACGTAGGTACCTACCAATATGTGGGGTTTCTAAACTTCAAGCTTTTTCATCGGAACGAGGTTTTTAGCACTTTTTTTACATGTAGTTACCTACTTATTATTTTTTTACATAAATGTGGGCATGTGAGGTGTCTAACTTCAAGATTTTTCATTGGGAAGAGTTTTTTAGCATTTTTATCGATGTAGGTACCTACCTATTTTTCTTACCTAAATATGGGCATGTGAGGTATCAAACTTAAAGATTTTTCATTGAGAATAGATTTGCATTGTTTTTTTTTATGTAGGTACCTTCCTATTTTTTGTTTCTTAAATATGGGCATGTAGGGAGTCAAAAATCAAGTTTTCTCATTGGGAAGAGCTTTTTACTTCTTTTATCCATGTAAATGCTTACTCCATTTTTTTCAATAAGATTTTGTCGTTTTAACCCATGTATTTGCACGGTTTTCTGTTTAATTAAACCCGAGCGATGCCGGGTTACATACGCTAGTCATAGAATAATGTTTACATTGGAAAATCGTATAAAATAATTTGTATTTAAAATGTTTTCAGTAGGTGTATGTGGTTCTAAAAAATACAATTATATTGAAACAGAAGGTCTAATGAACCTACATAAAATAATATTTGTCTCTATACCGAAACAATACTTATAAGATAAAAAAGTTAGGTAATAGTGACAGATAAACAATATTTTTTACTTCCGATCAAAGCAAAACAGTTTTAAAAAAGACTATTATTTTTAAGTATTTAGTGGAGTACCCGGTAACATGTAGACCTCCTACACGTTTTACAGTGCCCTGTAAAAAGCAAATCTACGTAAAATATTGGAAACAGCACGAAAAAGATGACATGTGTCTTTATTATGTATAAGCAGTTGGTCCGCTGGCTGCTCCACATGTAGGAAATGCTGAGGCGGGATGAATGGATATTATGTATGTTATCACTATTTTTACTTTATTTCATTCCCGGATCGTTGGATTGATTCCTTAATTATCAACATGGTTCTTAATGAATCACATAAAAATAAACGTATTTATACCAATCGTTGTATATTTCCTTCAGTGAATGTATTTCGTAATACGGATGAATCGATCCAGTTCCAAATACCAATACCTGACAAGCTTACAAAATAACTCGAAACACGTGAAGAATTCTATAAAGGATTTACTTTGGAAATATCAGAATTCCATTGTTTTATTTTTTCATAACATATGTATGTGATTCTATTCGGCGTTTCTCTAACAAAAATGTCAAGTCATTATAGTACCTATACCTATATATTTTGAAGCATTTTTTCTAAAGACTTTATATTTTTTTCAATGATAAACTGAAATACCTTGGATGCAAATAGAAAGCTTTCTTGGAAGTAGGATAAAATATATCAAATGAGTAAAAATTTACAAACATGTCTTAGGAAACTTTCCAATTGTTACTGAAAAATTAAATATCGCAAACAAAGTATTATTTAAAATATCTTTTACGTAAATTTTTTTTTAATCCTGGCTTAGAACTTGATACTAAAGACATGTTTTGTTTTACAATTGAACGTATTTTTGAGTAATATTATACCAATGGAATACACAGCCCAGGGGAAACAATTCAAATATAATATATCCGTTGAGAAGTCAGTGGTTCAAATAAGAATTGCTTGCCAAAAGTCAAGGCATTAAGTGAAATATTATAGTAAATATACAAGCAACAATCCTTTCACAAGAATAAACCATTACCAAGATAATATATTCTTACATCTCATTATGACACCAACGGTATTCTTTATTTATTCTTCTGCAGAATAATCTGTGCGCAATTTAAATTACTTATGGCAAAGATATAATATTATACTAAATCACTAGCGCTGACTTTAAAACATTAACTAATAGGTATTTTCAGAAATGCATTATATAACAAATTATTACATTTATGAATAGTATAGAATAGGATACGATGAATTAATATTGTAAGGAGCTTTAAATATCTATCCCTCTAGAATCTTGTTGGTAAGAGAATATTTAGACGGAAAAAAATATTCATATTAGCAGTGCATGGAAACTTGGTGGTTTATTATAGTACCAATAAAGTATAGTTGTAAAGTATATATATTTATATGTAATGCATACATATTCTTGGTAACAAAATTAATAATCGGAGATTCCAAACATTCTGAAAATACTCCACGAGAAGTAATATGTATTATTATAACTATTTCGCATAAGATAATAAAAAGAAATATACACAATATAAAAATAATACAAGCAGCTCATCCAACGTTGGCAAATATTTGAACAGAGAAGAGATGTTAGGTTTTCATTTGGTACTGTTTATCTAAGGTCACTCTTATGATAATATTGAAATATTTTATACTTACATTTTCTGTGCTAGATATTATTATTCCATTTGAAACTCATTCCGTTTGAAGTACGTGTCTGTGTTTATATTTGATAATTTGATGTCATCATTCTAAAATAATTTCATTTCAAGCAAGAGAGTTTCTTCAAGAATATAATTATACAGATTTATTCCTTACAGGTGTATTTTTTCAACTCAATTTTTTATAGAACTCGATGAGTCCGTCTTCATGATTCTATCAACTATTGCTTTCTTTTATAACAGTAAATGTAAAATTGATAACGGTACGAAGAACTATTTGATATCTGTTTAAAAGTGATAATTTTTAAGAATTTTGAACTATATATTCTGTCATGTTTGATAAAATATTTTATTCAAATTAATTCGATATTTTGTTGTACTATTTACTATTATTCAATTCGTCACCATCAGGATAATCTTAAATTCTTCTTGTTCTTCTACTTCTTCTTCACCCTCGCCTTTATCCCATTTACTGAGGGTCGGCTCTCCTAGTCCTCATCTTCCAAGTTTTCCGGTCCCTTGCGTCCTCCGAGCGCAACTTTGCCTCCTTCATGTCCAGGATAATCATGAATTAATAAATAAAAACTTTTATTTTCGTATCACATAATATTATTATCGATCTGTTATTTCGGAAGTCGCCCCTTCATGTTAAGTTCTCTTTTCACTTTTGGTATTCCTCGAGATGGTGAACCGATACTGGCGTATACTAAGCAGTTTCCTATTATCAACCCGATTCTGTTTTCAGCCATCCGTTTCACATGAAATTTGAGGTATGAAATTTTGAGGAATAAAATTTTTAGATTTTTACAATAATAGAAACTATTAACTTACGATTCACACAGGTTCATGTTTTAAATGGAAAAATATCTTTCTTAACAAAAGAAAGTGCCAGAAAAAATATTGATTGGGAGAGGCTTGTTTTAGCTCTGTATCTAATAGGCGGCGTACAGACAGCTGGATGCGAACGTCAATCATCAATCATCAAGCAAAAATCTTAAATCTTTCGGCGACAATGCGGAGCATTCTCCGAAGAAATATTCGAATGAATGCCTTCGTTACCCGTCCATGAGACGTAAAAACATTGTTTGTACGCTCCGAACATATTCCAACAATCAATTATTATGTATGCAATAATAATAAAATAAAAAATAAAAAACCATCACACAAGAAGTAATTCACGATACGTATGACATAACAAAAACATTCAAGTAAAAGCAAAATTATAAAACAATGCTACCAAAGACAGACATATCGGTACCACCATAATAAACACAAAAGACAGACATATCGGTACCACCACAATTAACACAAAATCATACAAGCATATACCATTAAAACTGTTAACCATTAAAAATCCATAATAGAGTTTGATTTATATTGTCACGTTAATGTTTATTTTAGGTATACGAGTATTCAGTGTATATAGAAACTTAATAATATAGTCACCCTGGTTTAGATAAATCTGTTTTTCTTTACGTAAAATATTGTGATAATATACATTTATATCTACATCATTATACTTAAGTATAAAGATGGATGTAGTAATATGTGAAACATAGTGAACTCATTGGAGAGGACAAACTGATAGCAGATGTTGGCGGTCGAACAAAAAATTGTCTTCAAATTGACCCTCGCGTTATCGCAAGCCACAAAAACTAAGTCAACCGAATGATACGATATTTACGGGGTGCACAGTTTTATTTTATTTTTTTAATAAAAGATATAATATCTGGGTTTTGTTATAAACTCAAATACAACCTTATACACCTTTCACAGTAAGCTACTAAAAGCTTGTGTCGTGAAAAGGGAATTTGCCGGCACCTGGGATCGAACCACGGACCCCTTGCTCACGAGGCCGAGACTCTACCTCCAGGCTACCGATGAACTCGTCGCAATTTTTATTTCTATGACGTATAAATTAACACACATTTGTTACGTTCATTTTGTAAACATAAAGTTATTTAATATCTATTCCTAAATTTGGTTGTAAAACGAATTTTTCACTATCTACCCACAAACAGTTTTAAATGTTTTTTTTAAGTATTCTACAATGCACATCCGTTACTTGAATATTTAAATCGCGATCGATTTCGGTAAACCTATACCATTGACGAACGATATAATACTGACAGATATAATACTCAGTATTATATCGCTCGGCAATGGTATAGGTTTACCAAAATCGATCGCGATTTAAATAATCAAGTAACGGATGTGCATTGTTGAATACTTAAAAAACATTCAAAATGTCTCGTAACGGTTACATAGTTAATCCTTCTAAAATAAGTGATATTCACAAACAATTGATTGGACCAAACAACATTATTGTAAGACAACTCATATTACAACCATGTTGCCTAATATTAACGCTGTGAATGCCGATAAAATTAAATACACACCTACATTATAACTTCATCTTTAGGTTTCGAAACAAATGGAAGACATGAAGTATGTACGTCTTAAAAAGATAAAATATTTCATTGAATAAACTGATAAAATTAATTTCACGTTATTCTGAGGGTGCATATTTAATGGATATCAAAACTATTTTAATGTTTTCCAAAACTCCGAGAAAAATATTTTTCTTTTGATGAAACGGTAGGTATGTCGATTTGGGATTCTGTAAAAATTCTCAAAGGTTTCGTAAGGTTTATATAATAAGATTTTTTAAATATTTTTGATAGATTTGTTTTCAACTCAAAATTCGTTTCAAATATTTGATAAATGTTAACTTCAAATTTTATTTCATTGAATATTTTTGGGTTTCAAATATTTCTTCAAGTGTTTATTTAATTTGGAGTTTTATTTTCTTGATTTTATTAAGTTTTATATTGACACATTGGTAAGTATAGATACTTCATAATGTTTATTTTCATACATATTTTATTTAAATAGGTTCATGTCATCGATCACATAATTTTTAAGTCTAAACTATTTTCTGTCTTCAAATATTTGGATCACACTGTAGACACATTCAAGTGTACATTATCCAACTTTCATTTCTTTTCCCTAAGACAAAATTTGTACGTAGGAATGTAAGAAATTTGACCAAAAAATAAATATTCCGTCATACGAAAATGAAAGCCGTAATATATTGCGGAATTCATCTAAATTAAAATAAGAATGGCCTCTCTGGCAAATTAGTCATTAAGTTATCCTTGACATAAGCTGGATATTGTTAGGTTTCATCTTCATAAAGTTTTTAACTAAAGAATCACAAGTGACTTGAAATGGGATAATATTTAACACGATATATAAAATTAAATTAGTCACAATGTAAAGAATAGAAATCAAAGTATTGAAGTAAAATGTTTTATGACTAAAATAAAATACGACTTTAATATAAAGTGATTTCAAACAACGAACTATAAATTGCACAGGGATAATAATAATAATATATTGACTTAACCTTTTGTAAAAACACCGTGTTCAAAAAAGAAATATTACGATATAATAAAATATATTATAATGTTATGAATTTTTTCACACAACTGAACGTAGTGGAAAAACATTGAGTTGAATTATTTAAACAACTTTCAAAATTTTCAAATCATGTGATAAGCATAATAACAGATGAATTGGGAATGTTACCCGGACTGAAAGATTACTCTTAACCATGCCCTCAGTCGATTCATACATATGCGCCGAAACTCTTTGTTAATACCTCTTCAAATAGGTTGACTGTGCGATCAATTGGAATGATTAATCAAGAGTGGTTCAAAATATGATTAATAAAATATATATTATTCAATGCTTATTGATCAATGTTGAAACTCTTTATGTTGAACGCTTTTAAAAATCTATTATAAACTCAAATCAAAGTCAAAGAACTTCTATATACGAGTATTTTCAGATAACCCATGTGGATTGCCCACCCACTGATTAATTTACAAATAATAAAAAGGCATAAATGAAGAAACATATAAACAAAATATGTAACTATGGATCGAGTATAATAATAATAATCAAAATCTACTACTACTACTACTATACCATCACGGCATATCCCACAAGTGGGGTAGCCAGCAGACCAGCTGCATATAAAACATGCAAGCTGTCTTCTCCGTGCCAATATAAAATTAAGACCACCTAAAATCAAAATCTTTATTGCACAAAAAACAAACATTATTAAAATATAAACATTGTAGAATTTAAACCAGACAAATAAATTTGTGCAATGGACGAGTTTATAGCAGAAGCGCGATATCTTCCAACTTACCCATTTAAAAATAAAATAATAAATAAAGTTAATAAATGATTAAAAATGGGTAAGTTGGAAGAGAATGAAGTTTGCCACTCATCTGAATGTCTTGATTTTATATTGGCACGAAGAAGACAGCTTGCATGTTTCTTACATGCAGCTGGTCTGCTGGCTACCCCACTTGTGGGATATGCCGTGATGGTATAGTAGTAGTAGTAGTAAGTTGGAAGAGATAGCGCCTTTGCGATAAACTAACCCTCTGTAGGTATATTGATTGTATTTAATTTGAATGTATGCCTTTTATGTAATTGTTTGTAATCAATGAACAGTAAAGAATGAATAAATAAACAAAAATATATACATACATATATAGATACTAAAACAATTCATATAGGTACATATAAAATAAAACTATTTAAATATAAAAACAATGTAAACAATATATACCTGATCTGATGAAGGTTTCCTTGGATCATACATACCTACTTTCAAAATTGTACTAACATGCGTACAGATAGGATAAATTACTCAAAAATCAACCGATAATATAAGATAAGTTATTCTTATTTGTAAATATTGTGCTGTAAAAGAATTTGGTCTTGTTTTCAGTACTTTACTTTCTTTACCTTTTTGTGTTAAAAGAAATAACTCTTACCGCAACACTTTCCACTTCAGTAATGTCTTTCTTATTATTTTCTCACGGGAACAATATTTGTTTGTATTTGCTCTGTGTAATAATAGGTAAATATATATTTCACATTGGTGACGTAATAGTAAATAGACTGGAATGGGGATTTTAATGTGTTTGCCTATCGTAAACCATACCAAAATGATTAATATTGAAGAGACATTTCAGGTTCGATAACAGGTAATAATGTTCGATAACAATCTGCGAAAAAATTATAATCTATATTACTTTTCGATTTTCGAAGAGGAAGCACTATGAAAGTACATTTTTAAATTTAGATTTTCATTAGTTGTAAGATTATTACTGAGGATGGACGATTGTCCGAAAAGCTTCCAATCAATACAACAATAAGTGAAAGTTTGCAGTGTATCATTTTTTATATCTACATATATATTTATAAATAGGAATCAAATTATTTTGAATTAGTTGTACGACTATATATTTCCTAAGTGATGATTTATTATGAGAAAATTAAAATTCATTTAGAATAATACATTATATTACTTTCATTATGACCAATATTTGCCTCAGAGCCAAATATTGTTCATAATGAAAGTAATTTAGTATTTAATTTTATTTCATTCGAATAGATTTTCACAAAGTTATTCCATATAGGTAGGTACTACACATTCATCATTATATTTTTTATTGGTACGGGAAGGAATACCTGCAAACATTAATACTACATACAGTTAGTCTTCTTATATAAATATTACTTATATAAATAGTACTTGCAATTTCATTTCACATGCAGCTGGTTTCCTGGCTACCCCACTTGTGGGTTTTGATTGGATGATATAGTAGAGTTTCATTTTATTTTACTTATTAAAAACTCCCTACAAAGCATTGAATAAAAAAATTACCTTTACACATTTAATATAATATGGTTATGTTTAAATTGAAAAATATACGTACCTATACATATCGACGACAAACGTTTTAATCAATTCATTAATTCATACTTTTTGACGTCATTGTTGCACAAGCGTCGAACTGCAATAATCTATCACGATCTAATCTTAAATAAAATATTTATTAAAAACCTCAGCAGGCTTAAATGAAAATTTAGTAATACAGACTTACAGGTATTTGTTTTAAAATTAACGTCAGTAATAAGAGGTTTTTGTATAAAAATATTAAAGAGTACAATGTCCGAGGTATTTTATCTCCAAGGTAAATTTAAAACGTTTACTTTAGAAAATCCATCATATCATTTTCAATAGTGAGATTACAAGCGACAAGAAGTTTTCTCTCCCCCAGAGTAAATCTCTGCATATTTAATGAGATTAAGATACGGCCCTTGGGTCATGCAAATTTTGTGGATAAAAAAAGTTTTACTTGTTACGAAACTTTAACACAAGAAAGTGTAGCACCATAGGTAGGTATATTAAATCACTTACAACTTTAAGCCTAAACCTACTCATGATTGAAACGTATCATAACAATATTGGAAACGCTGTATATGCAGGTAAATATCGAAATATTTTTGATGATACCAATATCGGTGTTGACGTAATACAATATAATAACAACTGTATATAAAAAGGTTTATCAATTAAATAAAATTCGAATAATTAAACCAATATAAAGTAAATAATATATAATAATGTATCTTTTTATTGAATGGTATGTATGACAATATTAACGGCGCGAACTGAATGGTTGCACTTTGTAAAATTATTGAAATGATTACAACAAATGTTACAAAATTGCAGTGTTTTTGTTGATAGAAGTTTTTACTTATTACTATTTGTATTTATCATTGATATATTTATTTTATTTTGTGTTATTCTGTGTCTATTTTATCTGTCATTTTTGAACTGATGTCTATTGATCTATATTGTTAAAGGCGCCGTTTATGAGATGAAATAAATAAATTTAAAAAATAAGGTTTGTCGGCCGGTGTGGCGCGGAGGTAACGCTCTTGCCATTGAGTGACGAGGTCCGGGGTTCGATTTCCGGCCAGGGCAAAGTGAAGAATGACTTTTTTCAAATTGTTCTGGGTCTGGGTGTTACATGTACGTGTGTTAAGTGCATTGTATATGTGTGTATCGTCGCGTTAGTACCCAGAATACAAGATTCATCTAAGTTTGGGACTAGTTCGATCTGTGTGAATTGTCTATGTATGTTATGTTATGTTTAATATTAAGTTCATTAGGAACCTCAGTCAGATGAACATAATGTAAATCTTTATCTTCATTTTTATTTTCCCTCATAAAAACAGAAATTCAAAATATGAATGTGTAATGTTACATTAAGCAACTATGTGAACCTGACACAACTTTTATCACAGTAACAATAATTTGATATGTAATCATATTATGTACCTATATATAATTTCTGGATAAAGCGTATGCCTACTTGATAATCATGCAGATATTTTCTCGATAAGTGTGTTTACCCGAGCCTATCACATGTGTAGGTATTGATAGGTATCTTTATATTGTGATGGTAAGAGAATGTGAGCAGCTACTACTTGAGAGAGTTGAGTGGTGGGGGATAAAGATAAACTTAGCGGTGTGGAGATAAAGTCATAGGAGTGCGAGCCATCATCCGCGACCCCTCTCTCCTATAAATTGGGTGGAAATCGTTCTTAGGACGTGAGATAACTTCTACTGCTCGTTCTCACTCTTTTTTATTTACAACAGTTGTGCAGAATTATTTGATAGGATTGTTTCTTTTATTTCAATAAATGTATCGAAAAAAATACCTGTTATTTTGTTATTCCTTACACTCTCGCAACCCTTTTTTTATTTTTATGTCCATTATGGTATTAAATGATATGCTACAAAGGAAATATTCAAATAATGATGTTTGTTATTAAAAAATAAATAAGGAGCCCTACTGAAAAAACATTTTGATTGTTTGAAACAAATTTTTGCTACGTTAATTCTTACTATTTAAAATCAATTTATATATGCGTTGCTTTAATTAGCTAGACAATAAATTGAAAAAATCAATGCTACAGACCAGCGATACACAAACCGCGGCCCGCGGGCTGCATTCGGCTCGCCGTCGGTACGTCTGCGGCCCTGAAATGCGTAAATAGATCACCCTGCACTAAGACCATAACAGCTTTAAGCTAAGGCGATCTTAGCAGGAAAAATGAAAGAAAAAATGCCATTTCAAAAAACAGAAATAAGAAAACAACGAGACAAAAAAACACAAAGGAGATATCATCAAAAAGAAACAGAATCAAAGAAGAGTCTTTAGCCTAGCGCTAGGTCATTGTGTGTTATGAAAATTAGCAAAACTAAAATCGAAGCCGCCATGCAAATGAAAATTTGGAAGCAATTTTACGTGTGCTTACAAGTTATTTGGAGCCAAATATAAAAAATGTTGGGTTAATACAATGTCATGCATCAAAATAATAAAACATCGAACATTATAAATGATAAAAAACAAACGCTTCACACTTCAAGGCGTTCGTGGATGTGTGGGTCTCAAGATGGGATCTGCTACGTCAGCCGGGTCCCCCGCCCACTGACATGGTAGGGTTGGAGATGCCAACACTGGCATAGTAGTACTGACAGATTAGAGAGAGTTGAAATATAAAAAAATTGTCAAATAAACGGATAATTGAAACGGTAATTTTTAATTAATTATTTTTTAATGATTGTTTTGGACATCCACGGAGCACACGGCTAAGAATTGATCTCCATTTTTTTCCGTAAGTTTTTAAGTGTTGTGTTTTTACAGTTTTACAGTTTTTACAGTGCCTTTTGGCAGTTGTACGAAAAAATAAAAATTATTTCAAATCTTAATTTCAGTAATGAGGTTTGCCACCCATCATGAATATCTTATTGTTTTGTTGGCACTGATGGATTTGCATGTCTATTACATACAGCTGGTCTACTGGCTATTCCACCTGTGTGATATACGATGGTGGTATAGTAGTAGCAGTAGATTAGTCATTTTTCGGAAGGTGTGTATAAAGATAAAAAGTTATTAAATTTATGCTAGTAAATTTCACCTTAAATATAAGAGCTGGTGGAAATTTTACGGTTTCATTTTACCTTTGGTGTAGCAGATAAGTACCTTGTAAGTGTTAGGTAAGGTATCTGGGATCACAATATGATTTCGGAATAAGGGACATGCAAAGTGTGTTGTTATTGTATAAATATGTACTTATTGCTAGTGTGGGAATTGAGAATCGAACAGATACATAAAAGAAAACGGTGAAATCTTATTCAAACGGTCATTGTATCCTCGAGGGTGAAGCGTAGAGAATATCTTCTACATCCACTGTTGTACTATGAAATTCATACACATAATATATTAGAAAGGTTTCATATTATTTTATCTGACATAAGTACGAATACACACTGTTCCCTCTTGAGAGAAACATTGACATTTTGTACAATTTACGTAGAGATTTTTCCCTATAAGCCGATTGGATATCGAATTTTATTTTGTCTCCTTCAAATATCTTTGGATTTCACTGATCAAGCAATTTAGTTTTGTTGCTACCGAGAACTTGGTGGAATTTTTTTATCTGTTGAAAGTGTTCAACTACAGTAAACGTAAGTACAATACACGCTCATACTGTAGGGGTTGCTTTAAACGAAATAAATTGGAAAAGTTTTGTTATTTTTTGTCCTTATCTTATTGCTTCACATTAAATGCATCTTGTTCTTTCCTTTGATGTGGGTATCCAGTTAAAACATTATTTATTTAGTTTTATTGTTTATTTTTTGAAAAACTTTCTCTGATACAAAAATAATAAGTTTCAGACTTTATACCTTTAAATTATAGCACAACCTTAAGTACCTACACTTTTGTAATGTTTTGTTTCATCATTAAATTATTATCGTGGTTTGCTTTCAAATAAATTTTCAACCAAAATAAAAGAGATAGTATTTGGAATAAGTATCATGTACAAAGAAAAATGTACCTTCATAAGTAAGTTCCGTTGACAAAATTTCAAGTTATCTTGACGAAAATACTCGAGGCATATTACAATAATAATAACACTTTATTGATAAAAAATCATGAGCTTATTGCCTGGAGGCAATACCTTCCAGCTAATCAAAGCATATAATTATCAGTATAAAAAAAAACAGCAGGGTTACTCTTGACAAAATCATAACACGACATTCTTAATCATACGACGCGCGAAGTGACTTATGGCCAAAAATACGCGCATACCTATCGCGCGGTAGCGGAAGCGCGGTGTTTTTGACCATAGTCCCTTCGTGCGTCGTATGATCAAGATCAAGACTAGGTTAAGATCGTATTTAGATTGTGTCAGGAGTAGCCCTGCGGTAGGTACACAAAAAAAGATCTTTTACGATGTACGCAAAATCTCAAACAACACAAGAGTGAATTATGGAAAGTTTTGATTTTACATCAATTTCTGTCCGTCAACTGACAGAAAAAGTAAATACGTAAGTATTCCTACATCGCCAACATAACGTTTCATCACACGAGTTACAAATATTTTTATCAGCGGATGTTCACAATCGTCTACTTATTGTAATATTTTAAAATCAGTAATTCATATGTTTCTATAGCCAAACTATTTGATAAATAACCAAAAATAAATTAATCTTACAACTCTGAAGTGTTTTTAATCAGATTTTTGAAACCACACATACGAATATGGTAAAAGGTGAGCTAGTTACGAACGGAATAATATATATTCAAGAACCGGAGCTTATAGTGTGACCACATTCAGTTGGAATGAATATAAGTAAGTATGCAGACAATATACAAAAAGACTTGATAATTATTCCACATAAACACAATTTCTATGTACATATTAGTGATGTAACGAATACATGTGTTTTTGAATATCCGCGAATGCGAATATTTGTTGCCGACATTCGCGAATGCGAATAGCGAATATTGACTTGCTTAAATTTCTACAATTGCTCAAACGTAAAAATTTCTACCCCCCCCCCCCCGTCGCCGAATTTTCAAAATGGTATAAGAATTTAAAATATTTCAAAACTCCTCGGTTTTCTGAAAGAATATTTTCTTGCAGTACCTTTTTCTACAATGTACTGGGTAAGTATCCGGTACTTTTATCGAATAACCGATACTTTATTACCAAAATAATATTCGTAAAACATTCGCATATTTTTTTGCGAATATTCGTTACATCACTAGTACATATATTTATAAATTCTTTGGTAGAGTTTCGGCCTCATGTACATGATGTTGGCTGTTCGATCCCAGGTGACAACGAACTCCCCTTTCACGACACAAGCTTTTAGCTTTACCGTGAAAGGTGTATAAGGTTGTATTTGGGTTTCTAACAAAAACCCAGATACATCTTTTTATTTTAAATATGTAAGAAGCTATGTTGACATACGTAATTAATGGTAGCGAACAGATAAGAGTGTGGGAGGTGTTTGGTAACACTGTGTAGATTGTGATTTAATATCTCAAATTTAATGGAATATTATGATTATCACGTAGGTATAGTTAAGAATATAGTTTATCCCGTGGAGCACCCGGTAAAGAATTGGTCTCCCACTCTTCTGCGTAAGTTTTCGAGTGTCCTGTAAAAGGCAGGTGTTCGAAAAAATTAAGACATTTTACTTCTTAAATTCAGCGATGAGGCTTGCCACCCATCCTGAATGTCTTGATTTTATATTGGCACGAAGAGGACAGTTTGCATGTTTCTTACATGCAGCTGATCTGCTGGCTACCCCACTTGTGGGATAAGCCGTGATGGTATAGTAGTATAATAGTAGTAGTAGTTAAGAACCTAAAATTGAATCCATCATAAAAATATAATATTTTGAAGGGTACCAGTATGTTGGATCATACTAATAATCCAGAAGTATTTTGGTACGTAATGGGATTTTTAGAGTTCGTTAAGTGTTTGGCACACGAAGTACCACTAATAATAGTATGTAATGGAGCTTTGATATGACTGTTAGCTGTGATGTAATTTACATCTTTGACATTTAATATTTTACGATTTTTATTTTTAGATGAACGATATGGAAATATTTAATACCCATGATGTGATATAAAGTACAGGATATAAATTATGTTTTTTAAAAGATTTATGTACCTACATTTAAAATACTAAACACACATCAATCTACCTCATAATATTATATTTTATTGTTTCACGATGACAGGTTGGTACCTAACTGATTTTTACCTTCAAATCTCCGATTCAAAGTCCAATATGTTACATTCTCTGTGTTGACTTTGAGCAATTTTATATTTTTTATACATCAACTAATTAATGTCAATTGAGAGAGCTTGCTTGAAGCATTATACAGGAGATTTAAATGCATTGAATTAGAAGATGATAAATCTATATATTTTTTAAAAGTATTTTAGAAGAAAGTCCTTAGCTTAATAAAAAAAAAGGAATTCCTAATTTTATGACATAGATGATGGATTAGTTCCTAAAGGCCTCTGCCAATTATATAATTTTAATTGTGAAAGTTACAGTATTTAATTAAATTATCATTTTAGTACAAGAAAGAATTAAGAAAGATTATTGAAGAGGGTATTATCGATAACTTTTCTAAATTAATCTCCTTTGGTAAACATACCGTGGAGCACCTGGTAAAGAATTGGACTCGCAATTTTCTCCGCAAGTTTTCGAGTGTCCTGCAAAAGGCAGGTATTCGAAAAATAAAGACATTTTACATCTTAAATTTAGCAATTAGGTTAGCCACTCATTCTGAACGACATGATTTTATATTGGCACGGAGTTGACAGCTTGCATGTACTAGATGCAGCTGGTCTACTGGCTATCCAACTTGTGAGATATGCCGTGATGCTAAAGTACCTTGTTATTATCTTTTATTAATTTAATTAATATTATTGTATTTTTTTTAACGCAATCATGTATTGTAAATGGGCTTATTTCATTTTAACGTCTAGATGTGCTAATGTAATACAAATAATACCAAGTTAACGTGAAAACTATACCACGTGAAAAACAAATTAATAAATAGATACCTATCTTAGCGATCTTCTTCATGATACTGCTAATAACTTTTAATGATTTATAATATCAAGTATTTAATACCACTACAATGAGTGCATAATATAATAATTTCACCACATTATGATTCACTCATACTTGTAGGTAGTAAATTAAATTTAAGTTCATATTTTACAACACGCTAGCAGCAGCTACTGCCATAATAGAGATGGTATTGCATTATACTAGAGTATGGGAACTTGAAATGAGGATTACAAGTAGTATTCCACTATAACTATGGTTTCCAAAGACTTCACTATTATAATCTATGTACAATAGAGAAACGTGCAATATATTATTTTTATGTTAGTTATATTACAGTTTATTACCTACTAGTAATAGTACCCAGAAAGTATTGTACCGCATAATAAATATTAATACTTTATAATACGAACCTATCACCTTTGATATTCCTTTACAACAGGTTTATCTATTAAAAAAAAAAATACCTAATTTGAATTTCTATGTTTATTTGTTACATGAATTTAATTTCTAGAAAGTGAAGCATAGTTAATGCAACTTAAATAAGTTAAAAAGATTTATCTATATTTAAATTTACAATATTTGTTTCAATCAGAGTTTCATTGAATTATGTAGGTTAAATTATTTAATTTTTATTGGGTTCATTGGGGGCCCAAATTTTTTTTTTTTAAGAAGCATATGAGTTACCGTTAGGTCTTCCAATAGTTGTAGTGGAAGCAATGAGGAATTTAGCGTGTTGAAAATACTGAAGATGATCAATCAACTATGATTAATCGTGTAGTGGAGGCAAAAAGGCTGGTTTGTCACGTAACCCAGGATTGCGGTATTGAACGCAGAAGAAGAAAAATATATTAAATCTATGATAAAACGACTTTATGCAGCAAATGTAATTGTCAAAGGATATTTACGAATATTATTCAATTGTCATCTAAGCGAGTGTTGTTAAAAAAGTAAAAACATTTATATGCATCAGAAATACGCGATTCCATTTTCTGAAATTAATAATACGGCCACTTGAAGACACTTCAATTTAATTTATTGTATAATATATACACTCGGTGAAGAACTGAATGCAATTCAAGTTCGTTTCACATTACAAGAGAAGATGAAAAGTTTTGTATTCTGCAATTTAATGAATAAAGTAATTTGTTGTTTATTGTGCATCTCTTCTACTTATGCACCATAAATATGATGTCATTAATTCACTACATACCTACCATAAACTAATAATGCTCGTTATTGTGCATCTCTTCTACTTATGCACCATAAATATGATGTCATTAATTCACTACATACCTACCATAACCTAATAATGCTCGTTATTGTGCATCTCTTCTACTTATGCACCATAAATATGATGTCATTAATTCACTACATACCTACCATAACCTAATAATGCTCGTTATTGTGCATCTCTTCTACTTATGCACCATAAATATGATGTCATTAATTCACTACATACCTACCATAACCTAATAATGCTCGTTATTGTGCATCTCTTCTACTTATGCACCATAAATATGATGTCATTAATTCACTACATACCTACCATAACCTAATAATGCTCGTTATTGTGCATCTCTTCTACTTATGCACCATAAATATGATGTCATTAATTCACTACATACCTACCATAACCTAATAATGCTCGTTATTGTGCATCTCTTCTACTTATGCACCATAAATATGATGTCATTAATTCACTACATACCTACCATAACCTAATAATGCTCGTTATTGTGCATCTCTTCTACTTATGCACCATAAATATGATGTCATTAATTCACTACATACCTACCATAACCTAATAATGCTCGTTATTGTGCATCTCTTCTACTTATGCACCATAAATATGATGTCATTAATTAACTACATACCTACCATAACCTAATAATGCTCGTTATTGTGCATCTCTTCTACTTATGCACCATAAATATGATGTCATTAATTCATTACATACCTACCATAAACTAATAATGCTCGTTATTGTGCATCTCTTCTACTTATGCACCATAAATATGATGTCATTAATTCATTACATACCTACCATAACCTAATAATGCTCGTTATTGTGCATCTCTTCTACTTATGCACCATAAATATGATGTCATTAATTCACTACATACCTACCATAACCTAATAATGCTCGTTATTGTGCATCTCTTCTACTTATGCACCATAAATATGATGTCATTAATTCACTACATACCTACCATAAACTAATAATGCTCGTTATTGTGCATCTCTTCTACTTATGCACCATAAATATGATGTCATTAATTCACTACATACCTACCATAACCTAATAATGCTCGTTATTGTGCATCTCTTCTACTTATGCACCATAACTATGATGTCATTAATTCACTACATACCTACCATAACCTAATAATGCTCGTTAAGAATAATTAGCTATTGTTTTTTTTCTATTATTGACTTGGACGGTATAAAGCAATGAAATAATTGGAATGGATGATGAATTTCGCAAATTCGATCGTTTTCTGAAGAAAGTGACCATAATGCTTCATAAAAATAAATTGAAACATTGATAAAATAATAATAAAGGGAACATGCATGTGTGAGGAATATGAATAAATGTTATCAATTCATATTAATAAATATACGCTGATCACGAATATCCTAATAAGAAACCATAAAATAAAACTTTTCATTCATTATTTTCATTTTTAAAATCCATATTTTCTGTTATTGAATTAGTCCGGTGTGACGTCGCTAGGCGCTATTTTGTATTGCCACACATTTCACTCTTAGTACTGTTTGAAGCGCCTGATATTGTCAAACACTGCTCCGCCACGAGTGGACCTTTTTGCGGCGAAGTGTGAAAATTGCTTTTTTAAATGGTGATAAAAACCTTAAAAATGCACATTTAAAAATATAAAAAGTACCATAATTTTTCTAATTTTCTGTACTATTTTTTGGGTTGAAAAATTTTTTTTGTGAAAGTTCCCCATTCCACCAACCATACGTGAAATTACTGTTTATTTTGTTTAGTTTCAATTTCTTGTTTTAATGTACTTTCGCCAAGAATATTCAGTCAATAAATTAAACTTTTCTATGTCCCATTCCTTTTGCCTTCTTTTGTCGAAAAGAAAGATCGTCTGACATGTACAGAGCGTCATGTAGTGTAGTGAATTTGAGTATCTTATTGGTGCTCGATTCCTTGTTTTTTCTCTTCCACCACGTAAGATGATATTACCGAAGACTGAGTTCATGTGGGTACATCCCCTCGTAGGTAACATTTGCTAAGTAATGAGCCTATAAATATTGGAGGTAATGCAATCATACCACGGAAGGAGCTCTGGTTTTTGGGGGTTCATCTTGATTGCTCACTCTCTCTTGATACCCATGTATCTAGGACGGTAAATTCGGGATTTTTCCATCTCAGGCAGATAAGGAGTGTCGGGAGGTGTCTGCCCGTTGAGGAGGCCAAGACTCTTGACGGAGCCTTTGTACTTTCCTGACTTGATTATTGTAATGGGGTGTACATTGGTTTGCCAGCAAGTCAACAGAATCGTCTGCAGTCTGTATTTAATACAGCTGCTAGATTGATCTACAATGCCAACAAAACCTGTCACATAACTCCTCTTCTAAAAGATCTTCACTGGTTCAAAGTCAGAGAAGGAGTAGAGTTTAAAATCATATTGACTGTGTTCAAGGCACTACATGGCATGGCATTAGTGTACATCTCGGAGTTCTGCATTTCTAAGGAGGCAACGAACAGACAAAAATCACTAAGGTCTGCGAACACAGACTCTGTCAATAGACTTGTGGTACCGCGTAGGGGAGGTCTGGCCAACTATGTTGATCGTGCCTTCTGTGTGGCTGGTCCGTTGCTGTGGAACAAAATTCCCTTTGATTTGCGAACTCTGGAGAGTGTGGAGGTGTTCAAGACGAGGTTAAAAACCCTATTGTTCGGGAGGTGTTATGATTCTTAAATGGGCCCGTTCGGTGGTTTTTCCACAAAACGGCGCATCATAAATAAGTTGTCTAGTTATTATTATTATTATTATTATTACTGCTGCAATTATATCACTAAGCCATTTATCGTAATTGGGGTAGTAATGAGTCCAACCGCTTGTTACAAAATTGCAAATTGTCCTTTCTGTGCCAGTAAAAAATTAAGACGTTCAGGATGAGTGGTATACCTTATCTTTGAATTTCATTTCTTATCCTATCCTATTCCCACACGCCGTATCCCAAGTGGGGTAAGCAGAAAGAAAAAAACGCCAATTAGATCTGTCCTTACATACTTCATTCGCTTCTTCTACAGCCATTCAATTTCTCATCTTTGAATTTAAGAAGTAAAATAACATCAAATTATATTTATTTATTTTATGCTTCACTGTACATTGGTAACAATATTACAAAATAAAACAGTGTCATAAAAATAACAGTTATACAAATCAATGTACAGAGGGCGAGTTTATCGCTAAAATGCGATGTCTTCCAACTAACCCGGTTCACACATCTAAATTTAAAAATATGATTAGTCATGTATTAGCTACAATAAGTGAATATATTTCACTGTCATGTAAACTTAATTATTTTTCACCAATGATTACGAAATAATACCTAGGTATATATAATGTGTGATACACACATAATATTATTTTGTATAATGACTTTAGTTTTAGATAGTGTAACATAGTAATAATAGGTAATCCATAAGAATCACAATAAATTGTTGGATTATCCGATAGCTGGCCGCCATTTGGTCTGAATGCGACGGATCTAAGCAGCTTGTTTGGCCGTTATCGCATAAGGCTGCCCCTGCCAACCAACCTGATGTATTCCGGTAATAACTCTTTTCATTTAGAAAACTCGACCTGAAAATCCAATGAATTCAGCAACGAACAACAAACATTTTCTATTGTTAAGCAAATACATAACTTAATCCCACCAAGTATTTATTTCAGGTTACACGTCTTCCTGTAAACTCTATGCCTACTTGCATATTATGTATATAATGTGAATATAGTATGTAGGTATACTAGATGTACAGATAATAATAACAACTATGTGTGTAGATATATATTATTTTTTTCTCTGGCATTATCTAGTGAATGATAATTTTATTCTTCTGCAACTAATGAAGGCTATTTTTAAAGATATAATGTAGGTACGTAAGTAAACATTACAATTTTTCCATATTTCCTTTATTAAATAGTATTCAATTTATATATTTTTTTTGGAAACATCGGAATGAAAAATTGAAATAAATAAAGCACATTTATCCTAGGTTTTTCATAAAACATTTTATCATTTTACTGTTTATTTTGTAAAACTCCATTATTAAATGAAATAAACAAAATTTCATGTCTGACATTGGATTTGTTTGTGTTGTGGTTTTAAATTAAAAAATTATATTCTGTAATTTTATTTTTAAATTTTAATATCTTTTATATAATTTCTATTACATTGTCTTTTATGTGTTTTTATATCATTGAGATTTGAGTGTGTTTGTGTTGTGTTTTCAATTTTATTGTTGTGGAAATTGTTTATATATATGTATCATGTAATAAGGGCTTTTTGCCGTAGAATGAATAAATAAATAAATAAATAAATAAAAACTTTGTAGAGTTTTGCGATTTACTTTTATTTTAGTGACCAGGTTTCGATATGTCGATATGCGATATGTCGCATATTTGTCAACGTCTTTTATTAAAAAATAGATAATTTTACAAAAACATTACATGTCAAAAATTAACATGTCACTAAAGTATAATTACATCGTAAAACTCTACAAAGTTTTTGTTATATTTCCATTAAATTTATCATAAAACTTCTTTAATGAAATAAGTCCTAAATATGTATCATTGACAATAAAAGATAAATGCTGCGATTGGTTGAAATGTTTATGGCACAGTTTATTAATTAACTGAACGACTTATTGAGAAAGTAAAGGTTAGTTTATAATATTATGTTTATTAATGTTAAACCGCAAAGTTTCCTTAAGACTTCCTGCAACCATTTCATCTCCGGATATTCCTCATTTTCTCATTTTATTCTAGAAATTCTCTAAGTATGTTCATTGTTATTACCATCATTACTAATGCTAAAGAAAACCTTGATGTTTCTATGAGAATGTACATTTTACATACATACATATAGATGATACCACAACGAGCAACCAGTGCCAGTAGATGGCTGTTTTAACGAGCCAGTTGATTCCGAATCCGGATGAAAAAGTCGGACATTATGTTACCTACATTACCGGTAGGAAACTTCGAATAATCTGAACCTTTAACGCAGGGCTGCCTCTCAGGAATACGAGCATTTAACCTAAACGTGTTTGTTGCACAACAGACAATGGGGAACATGCATGTGTGAGGAATATGAATAAATGTTATCAATTCATATTAATAAATATACGCTGATCACGATTATCCTAATAAGAAACGATAAAATAAAACTTTTCATTCATTATTTTTATTTTAAAAATCCATATTTTCTATTATTGAATTAGTCCGGTGTGACGTCGCTAGGCGCTATTTTGTATTGCCACACATTTCGCCCTTAGTACTGTTTGTAGCGCCTAATATTGTCAAACACTGCTCCGCCACGAGTGGACCTTTTTGCGGCGAAGTGCGAAAATTGCTTTTTTAAATGGTGATAAAAACCTTAAAAATGCACATTTAAAAATATAAAAAGGACCATAATTTTTCTAATTTTCTGTACTATTTTTTGGGTTGAAAATTTTTTTTTGTGAAAGTTCCCCATTATTAGAAATATGTGCCATTATTCGATACAGCTTCATGTTTTAATCTATTTTTGAGTTTATAAAACCGTAACGATTTATTTTTACGATTAAAATCGTTTTATTTTTTAAAACAATCCTATGCTCTACGTTCTACGTGCCTGCCTACAAATAATATTAACAATTCATTCGTATTTTATATTTTTGTACTTTTGTAAATGTAGATAATTATATTTGATAAAATAATATTTTTTCGAAAAAAACAAACAAAATGATCTTCTTTACCTATTATTATTTAATATAATGGTTAGACTTTAAACCCACGTGATTGCATACAAATTATTTTATTTACAATGTTTTCCGTTTATTCAAGTAACCCTGTAGGTACGATTCGTGCTATCGTCGATTCTCACTTCCTCTCTCCAGGTCCGTTATAGGGAGTCTGAATAAACTTATATGCGGAAAAGTGAAGTAATTTTTATTGTTGAGCCACGCCATTAGGACAAGCCATATTTCACCTCCGGATTATCTCCAAGGAAACGATCCTGACTGACTTTTTCATTTTACGCTTTTATCCATCGGATATATTTCGAGATCATCTGTTGACATACCAACTCGTATAATAATGATATCATTACATCATGTAATGTGCGGAGATGGAATAATATTAAAGAGGTATTATTTCGGAAGGAAAATATTCGTGGCTTTACCAACAGTAATAAAATGTTATAATTAAAAGACTCGACTCGCTTTTATACGTTTAACGTAATATTTTATTCTGTGATACTGCGAGACATTTGGAATGTCTTGGATTAAACGTATTAAAGTAAAGTTATTATTCTCTGGAGACAAACTTTTGAAAAATCTACTAAATCTAGTTATAAGAAATGTAGGTAAAGGTTTAGGATCAAATTAAAAACATATGAATAATATGTATAAACCATCTTAAAACAATAACATGGATGAACTTTAAATGTATTCTCAATAATAATTGTGTAATTTGAAATTATAAAAAAAAAATTTAAAAAAAATCAGTTCAGACTAATTATAATTTTACAGAGTTTAAAAACATTCGAAATTACAGATTTCTTTTTTATAATTAAACTAGTTAATCAATTAGTGATTAATATTATTTTTAATCTCTTTACAAACTCCCGAGGTTCCTAAACATTTTTTCTCATAGACTACTTTCAAAAATTTGCTGGTTCCGGTGGACCCCCTGTATTTCTACCCTCCTCCGGTCACTAAATTTTCGAAATGGTATAAGAATTTGAAATAATCCAATAACTCCTCGGTTTTCTTACAGAATATTTTCTCACAGTACCTTAAGTACGCCTTCGTGGACCCCCGTCGAGTCTCACGTGGATCTCTGGGGATCCACCTGGACCATTTTGAGAATCACTGGTATAGTGTAAAAAAATAAAATTCATTTATGTTGAACAATTATTATATTTAACTCAGATTTGTTTATAAATTAGCTGCTGTACGTAATATGTAGGTACTAATTTATTTTTTAGGTTGATACCTACTCATTCATTTTATACTATACTATACTATACCATCACGGCATATCCCACAAGTGGGGTAGCCAGCAGATCAGCTGCATGTAAGAAACATGCAAACTGTCCTCTTCATGCCAATATAAAATCAAGACAATCAGGATGGGTGGCAAACCTCATCGCTTAATTTAAGATGTAAAATGTCTTATTTTTTTCGAACACCTGCCTTTTACAGAGCACTCTAAAACTTACGCAGAAGAGTGGGAGACCAATTCTGTACCGAGTGCTCCACGGGATTTTTTTAGGTTGATACCTACTCATTCATTTTAAATTTATAAAAATTCTTTCACAGATGTTAAATTGTGTGGATAACGATTCTAATTTGAAAACGTATACAAAAATTATTCTATAAATAGGCCAATCTATGAAAAAACTGCATCGTTGATTTTGTATAATTATCCATATTGTTTGTGGAACTGTCATACAAACGGCATTTTCATACAAAAATACAATCCAAATTTCCGACTATTCCGTTGGATTTTCCAAAAAAAATTCTTTCATATAAACAGTCTCCTGATAATTATGAACACAACAAAAAAAAACAATTAGCCAAGTTGGTTCAGCCGTTCTCAAGTTATGGAGTGACATACACGGTAAATCGATTTTTATTTATAAGATATCATTTTAAATTAAAGACAAATACCCTTCGACAATTTAAAATCATGTATATAAATATCATTGTTTTTAATTATTTTCATACATTCTATATGAACTTACAGTAGTAATTACATTTTTTGTCAATACTATAAAGTACCGTTGTTAATCAAATAAAATGATAAGTATATATTTGCATATATATATATATATATGCGAAGTGATTTTTTATTCGTATAACATGGAATTTTTACACCTACGAAAGTGTTGATATGATGTATTTTTCGATAGGTATGAACCAAATCACAATCTATGCATCACCCTGCAAGTGATGCATAGATTGTGATTTGGTTCATACCTATCGAAAAATACATATATATATATATATGGACAATTTGTAAATTTGCATATGTCAATAATGTATTGAATGGTTTTATTGGTCATAATATTATTAAAAAAGGAAATATAATATGTATTATGCGTGAAATTGCTTTTCACATTTAAGCAGAACCAATCATTCTTACGCTTATTTTCAACTGACATTTTAAGGCTGGGAACATATCCAAACCCAATACATTTCCCCTGTATCCATTCTATTCTCGTCGAACTTTGTTGCCACTAAAATTCGTTCATTTATCAATGACAGGCTACACCGACGTGAAAAATAAAATAGGGTTGTTGCTAAAATCGAAAAAAAAAAAGATAATAACAAAACGTCAAATTACCTCAGATCATCACTCATTTAACACATCACTTATTATAACTAGTGTGTGTTTGTGGTAATAAAACGTGTGCGAACGACATAAAACACAACAATATTTTTGAAAATCCCACTTCAGTATTATTTTACTTCGATTAATTCAATGTTTATTGATGCAACTGACAATATCTCAAATTTTTTTTAGATTCTCCATACGTACCTATAGTAAAAATGACGCATAATCACTAAAACTGGAATACGTGTATTATTTCGACGCACTCACATATGTAGCTACAGATTTATTTTTTTTCAATTAAAAAACATTTCTACCTAATTTGTTAATATCTCACAAAACGAGTTTCATTCGGTTTTTCAAAAAAAGAACTATTTTAAAACGTAAATGCAAGATGAATAACATTTAGGTAAATTTATTAACATTTTCAAATACATGTATCATAAGGGTACCAAATAGTTGCAATAAATTTGTTAATTTTCTTTAAAAACCTTATTCCAAACGATGGTGTTAACTTCCAGGAAAAATACCATTCAACATATTCATAAGCTATGAAATAAATTATTTGGAATTTTAATGTATTTACTAAAAAACTGTTGGGTTTCATTATTACCTAAGATCTGTTGTATCAACATGTTTTTGAATGTCCCCGATCTGCATTTGAAGCTCTTTTGAAAGCCCTATATAAACCGCTACCTACGGGCGTCTTTTCGTTACTGTATAAAGTTTTAATGTGTTAACACAAAATTCATTTCGTATTTTGAAGCCTGTAAAAGTTTCCCTTTGCGCGAGGTAACGTGTGAATCAGTTAACATGACAAAGAATAATAGTGAACATTTTTGTTACCAACCCGACAACCTGTACTTTACGTATGTACGAGTAGGTACACCTACCTCACACACTTCCTCTACATAGTTATCTGTAGTCACCTACTCCCTATTTCATTTACTTGTATATATATCCATCAAAATATATCTATGTTCAGATAGGAGATTAATCTTCGTTCAAACAACAAAACTATCTAACCACTTAATTTATTTATGCAGGAAGTGTTTTCAAAGCAGGTAAATATTTACATTTGTACGCATTCGCAAATGAAAAATGCCTACAGGTAAGTGTTTGATTCATTACTAAGAGCGCACTTTCTCATAAATTCTGATAATAACACCCAAGAGTATTGCACACGCGGAATCATCGGTAAATATTTGCTTTTTGTGTGCACTATTATTTTTTCAAAGTTAAAAATACAAAAAATACTCTAAAAATCAATTGCGCACAAAACAAAACAAATTCAACAAAAAATATTACTCAACAGATACCTCATATATTTGAACAATAGATAGTAGAAACTCCTTTTTTAAGGAGACAGAAAAGGTACGGAGATGCTTACAAATTGACATAGGTTGGTTTACCCAAATGACTATCTTTATTTTAAGATATTTATCGGTATCATATTAAGGACTAGCTATGTATTTTACATGCTCTACCTATTGTTTTTTATAGAATAATTATTAAAAAGTTTTTTATGTGCTAGGATTACCCTCTATTATGAGTTATATGTTGTATGCACTGAATTGTCATTTTGCATATTCTGACGTGGTCGAGTCTCGTACGGGAGTCGTACCACATACAAAGGCATGAGCCGAATCTCTGCCCATTAAATATAATCATTTTAAAGAACCATCCGTTTACAAATGATGTCGTCTGATTTCAGGATTTTACAATTTGCCTTACGATTCTAGTCAAATTGTCAAATTTTAGTTCCTCTTTTTATTGTTTTATGGCGTTGCGGTTTAAAAAAAAATCATTAATAATACATAAGATGGACTTGCGCGAGAGATAGTAGACTTATCAGCTGTTAAGTAATTGAGTGAAATCTGGATTTTAAACTTTAAAATGTCATGCTATTGACATTGTACAGATTTATGCAGGTAGAAATCCTTAATCGAAAACAAAGCTAATCTTTCAAAAGTCAGCTATCATTTAAAAATATCATTTACTGATCGTCTAAACTCTAAACTAATGTAATGCAGAATTTCGCTCAGTCATTTATCGCAACAATATAGATTATAGACTCGTACTAATGAATCGTTTGTACTATATCTGGTCCTAATCTGATAGTATATACCAATGATTCGTTGTGAAATCTCGTTAGTATTTTTCTCAGTTTAGTTAGTATTAATTTTGAAAAAATATGTAATAACTAGGACAAGGAATTAAAAAAAAAATTAAATGGACAAACTTTCTTCTATCACTTGAGATAATCGAAGTATCTTGATGGCAATAAAAGTTTTAGAAACAAAGAATATTAACAGTCACTTGTGAAGAACATAATAATTTTGCCCAGGAGAAGAACATTAATTTTCGTTTTTTCAACGCTCACAAAAACATTGAATCTTATTAAAATTAAAGCCAAGTAAAATCTATTGCGGAAATCGTTGCCGAGAATCTTGCCGGTGGAGAAATATGATTGATGATATTTCTCGATTACACACCTTTATCAAAATGTGAAAAGTTTCCCTTGGTGTTCCGCTAAAAACATCATACATTATCATTTAAGTATTCAACGACGTGCAAAATTTTACAGTATAAGAATAATACAATAACATCCATGTATTATTATAATATGTATACCTCTTTGATGTTATGTTAATGAAACACGTAACTCACAAATACCGATGAGAAGATTTTTATTTTATTTTGGTAAATACAAACTATGGCCAAATAAATTATGGTACCTACTGATTCCCTATGCAAATTTCATTGTTTGTAAGTTTTTACTAAATGAAACACTGAGAATGATAGAAACAGAATTCTCATAAAAATATATATGCAGGTATAAGGAGATTGATTTAAATAAGCTTGCTTAGGAAAAATCATAAAATATTCGTTTTGAAGGTATTGTGTTAAGACTGATCAAAATAAACTAAATTATTAAAAATCATAACACACAGTATAATTAGAGACACAAAGTGTAAGACAAAATTCAAAAATTTAATTAAAACCTTTTACAAAAAAAAAACTTAACCAACAGCTTCAACTCCCAAATGGGTTCATCGACTTAATAAATAATAATTAACAACTATTGATATAATACATTGGAATAATATTTATTGTGCATACATTCAGATGTTTTTATTATTATTAACTACCCACATAATAGTGTAAAATTGTAACATATTTGTATGGAAGCATTGGGTAGAATGTTTATTCACCTGATGCCGGTATTTTTTTGGTGTTTATATGTTTTGTTGTATTTATGTGTATTTGTATGTGTTTATGTATTTTTGATATGTATTATGTATAGACACTGCTTGCCACTCCTACACAAGTGTTTGTGCACTTTCTGGAGGGGTAAAAACGTATTTTTGTTCTCCAGAGAATGCAAAAAAATATGTATAGTATATAAGAAACAATTAATGTAAATGTATTCTGTTAAATAAAATTATTATAAATAAAAAAAAAAAAAATATGTGTGACGAGATTGATCAAAATGAGTTTTTATAGCAAAGATCATGAGAAGTACATATATGTCATGAGATTGATCACAATAAGTTTTTATATAAAAAAAAATTGATCGATAATCGTGTTTTATTAAGTATTTCAAAGGATTGTGAATTTAAAGATAATTCGACATATTTTTTTCTTCAAAAAAGTTGAGCAACATTTTTTTGTAAATGCATGTTGTCTATAATATAAATAAATAAAGATATGTACCTAAAGTTAATAAACGTAAAATACAGATTTAGAATTATCCAACTGTTATTCTTCAATTTTCTACCCCATAACTTCCAAAATGAATATAAAAATATCGTTAAACACACATAATGATAAAAGTATGTACATTTACAGAAAATCTATTAATCTAATAAACTCGCGCAATTGAAAATTCTCACATATTTTGTTTTCTGTGTCAATAATTTCGACTACATGAATACCAAACAGTCTTACATTGTGACAATAATAAAATCCCCTTTAAAAAAAATCTCATTTCGTATTCCGATATAAGCCCACGACTTTTGTGTGCAAATGGGAAATTATTATGCGAAATAAAGGATTTAAAAATACAAGATTTAATTTCACACACGATTTCGTTGGTGGTGTGCGTGAAGCAAGAAAATATTACATTTTATGAATATCGATACACCTCAAAAATAATATTATTACAACATTATAAGACTTGAATACAAGAGGGTGAGAAGAATACAAAATGTGTTATATTTTACTGATTCCACACAATTATATAAACATAATGTTATTGATTTGAAACGAACTAATAAAATAATAACTATTTGAATTTATTATTGCTGTTGTATTCAACATTTTATCAGTTCAGTTGTGGTGTGTATAACTCGTCCTAAGATAATGATTAGTTTCTAGTTTTATCACCGGCTATTCTATCAGTATACAGATTTTTTAGTTTGTGTTTTTATCTCATAACAAAAACCATTTTTGGAATCCGGTTTCATATTTGGCACCATTTTTTTTACTTATTAGTAATTTACTGAACATATTTATCTCTCTTCCGATTTGCTACATTTTGCCGCCATTTATCCATAGGTAAAATATGTTTCAGAATTCCATATTGCTACAGAAGAATTTCTAATTTATCATAATCTGAAAACTTTGAATATCCTTGTATTACAAAATCTTTTGATTCAATAAAATTTATTGATGTTGAAATGTTAAGGTCATGCAATTTACAATTTACATAATGCTGTAAGCATTTGACTTTATTACAATTTTATTTTTGACGTAGATATGAAATAAATCATACACCTTTCAAATCAAATTAATCAATCTACACAAACTTTCAATATGATTCCGTAGAAAAATACTACTACCACTATTACTATTAATACTGGGATAGTTGGAAGATCCCGTGGAGCGTCCCGATTTTATCCCGTGGAGCACCCGGTAAAGAATTGGTTTCCCACTCTTCTCCATAAGTTTTCGAGTGTCCAGTAAAAGGTAGGTGTTCGGGAAAATAAGACATTCTACGTCTTAAATTCAGCGATGAGGTTTGCCACCCATCCTGAATATCCTGATTCAATGTGAGCACGGAGAGGACAGCTTGTATGTTTATTATATGCGGCTGGTATGCAGGCTACCCCACTTGTGGGATATGCCGTGATAGTATAGTAGTAATAGTTGGAAGATACAGCCTCAACCGCGATAAACAGCTCATTGCATGATATCATTTATTTGTATCACCTTAACAATGCATTATTTAATTACTTTGTTCTATATTGTTCAAGAATTTTTTATGTTATTATTATTACTACTGCTAAATCTTCAATATTTTTCCCACGGGACAGCTAGCAACATGCAAGATAAAAAAGTCCTTAAACTGTATAATATTTTGCGTAATAGTTTTGAAACATTTTGGAAAAAAAAATATTAACCTCCATGATATTACGGCCGCATACGTGCGGCGGAAAAAAACAGTGACAGAAAGATTACAGCCGCACGTATGCGACCGTGATCCTGTATTGACTAATATGAAATATTTTGCAAAAGTTATGACATACCTCGACATCTGTATACATATATTAAAAGTTCTTTCTCAAAAATTTTAGTTCTGATTATTTCCGGAGATTTTATAGCGATTTAAAAATGTCACGTGACCATGTTTGGACCACGTGCGTTGTTGTCAACCATTTCGCGCGTGGTCTTGTGAGCGGTGCATTGTTTTTAGCGCATTATTTCGTGCAGTGCGTTGTTTATTATTTTTCTACCAAATATTGTGTGATTTAGTGAATGATTATTGGTAAGAAGTTTTGATATTAAATTTTCGTTTTTAGAATCGTTGAGTATTGTTTTTTTTTTTAAATATAGTAAAAATCCTTTAAAATCAACTTGTATATACCTAAAATATTTATGTACTGTTTCAAAAAACCGTTTGTTTATAGTTGTTTCTTTTGATTATCGATGTAGAAATGAATAACAAGTATTTGAGTGTTAGTGTAATTTTTTTGTTTTTTTTTTATAACGTAAGTGAACTTTAAAAAAATATATACATATATATATTTATTTGTTAGTCGATGGTTGTCAACATCTGGATTAAAGTAATTTTTAAACACGATTTTATATATCTTATTGACATAATTTGATTAATATTTTATTAAAATGTTAAATAAATACTATATTTTAATCGTTATCTATATTTTATTACAACAATTTTGTATTTTTTTTTTTCTAAAAAAAAACTCAAGCCACAGCGCACGATTTTTTCATAGAACCGCAATATCTAGGAGGTTAAGATATAGAAATATATTTTAATTATTCGATGTTTTAATTTCTTTACAAATAACTTTTGCCTCGAGACAATTTTATAAAAAAAAGCACAAAATTATTTGAAATAACTTTGTCTTCGATATTTTCGAAAAAATTTAAATCGAGACAGCATTACATTTAAAATTTAAAATTTTCTAATATACATTTTTCAATCGAACGAAACGTTAAGTTTTTGAATGAGATTACCATTGATTGACCTTTGATGTGAATTTTCATTTTGTCAAAGTAAATACATATCGTTATATAAATGCAGGTACGTAGTAGGTAAAGTGATAAAATATTTACGATTCATTACTCAGCCAAAGGAACGTTCTTTCCTCCCTTTCTTTCATTTATGAAAACTTTTTTATATATATATGATAGACACGACTATCTGCAAGCAGTAAAAATTTAATGTCAATGTGTAATATAAAACATGAAGGAATATGTACCTACATAATAATCAACAAAATGGCGTATCAATGTTATGGGCAAAGATAGATAAGTACCTACTGGATGGTATTATACTAATAGAAAATGTTAAAATATCTTTTTTTCTCGGATATTTCAGGAGTCCAAGGACTCCTATTTACTAGTAGAATAAGTATTGCTTAATAAGCGCTACACATGTGGATGTAAACTTTTGGTGTATGAATGACTTTATTATTCTTCGTCATTAGATTTACGTCATTAGTTCTATCTTAATATACATATCACACGTTCGTCATATTTCCTAAAGATATCTGCGAGTGGCCAGAAATATCTCTCATAGCGTTAATCTCCAATTTCAGATTATACACAAAAGCTTTTATCTTATTGGCGATCGATAGACATAGAAAATATTTTTAATTATTTAATTTTCATGATCTATATACTATACTATACTATACCGTCACGCCGTGTCCCAAGTGGGGTAGGCAGAGAAAACGGAACGCCAAACAGATCTATCTTTACACACTTCCTTCGCTTCCTCTACATTCATACAGGTCCTCATACACGCACGTCGGTTCCTCTTACTCAACACGCGGCCGTCCTTGAGAAGTTGATCCACGTGATCAAGCCACGTGGTTCTCGGACGCCCGCGTTTCCTCACACCCTTTCTTTCAGATAAGTATATCCTCTTTGTCATTCTTTCCTCTTTCATTCGTTCCACATGACCAAACCATCTCAATTTATTTACACGCATTCTGTCCACAACAATCTTCTTGCATCCGCTCATTCTTCTAATATCCTCATTCTTCACTCTATCACGCAGCGTTTTACCAACCATTCTTCTCAACGATCGCATCTCTACTGCATTTATTCCACTTTCGTCCTTCTTCAACCACGTCCATGTCTCGCTTGCATACGTAAGTGACGGTACCAGAATGGTATTGTGCACCAGCATTTTAGCCATGTTCGACACATTGTCATTGCTGACAATGGGTCGAAGTGCACCGTTTACTCTAGCACCGGCCACTTTCCTTCTTTCAATGTCCCTATCTCATCTTCCATCCCTCGTAAACATACTTCCCAAATATACATACTCACTTACTTGCTCCAAACATTCGTCACCAACTTTAATCTCGCAAATCGTTTTTTCATTCTCTCTTTCAAAAACAAGAACTTTCGTCTTCGTGACATTCATTTTCAAACCATTCAAATTGCAACTATCATACACACACGTAACAATCTCTTGTAAGTCCCTTTCACTCTCAGCCATTAACACCAAATCATCTGCGTACATCAATGCATTCACCCGAAACCCATTCAGCTCGACACCAACATCCATCTCTTTCACAGGTCGCATACAGTAGTCGAAGAATAGGTCGAACAGCCACGGAGACATGACACAACCTTGCTTCACTCCCTTGGTGAGGACAAACCACTCCGAGAGAGTGTTATTTACCCTCACGCAAGCGGAGCTTCCCACGTAAAGTGAAGATATTGCGCGGATCAACCGGCTGCTCACCCCATACTCCGACAACACGCGCCATATTCATGATCCATCGCACTTATATAAAAAATAAATGGCATAAAACTTGTGTTACGCTTGTGATTTTAAATCATTTTGAAAAACAATATACCTACCTATTATTATTTGGTAACTTACATATGTGTATAAAATAATTAGTAATTGTGTTGGTAAAGGTCTCAAAAAACTACTAATGACTCTCAAAATAAAATACGAATTTTGATAATTATAATGCTGATGCAATGCTTTCCATTTCCTGTAAAGATAACTTCTACTTTTATTATAATGTTTATAAAATAAAACAATATCACAAGTAGGTATCGGAGTATGAATCAGCAGATAGTTAGTGTGTGTATTATTTGTTCATCCATATGACAGTTAATAACATTCTTCATTTCATATGACGGTCGGATGATTAATTGGTAATGTTTTTGTTAGTAACACTGTGTATATGGACGTTACCAATTAACAGCTGGTGAATGACAGCATCCCGCAACAATGAGTCAGTGACACTCCGGCTATCGGACGTCAAAATGTCGAGTGTCAACTTCTAACTGAACATTTTGACAGGTGGACAGGAAAACTCTCCGATAATGAAATTTTACCTCGTCAGTCGACACTAAAATAATCAGCTGTTGTTTATAATCTGTTATGAATCTTAAAATAGTCTGTGATCTTTTACATTAGTTATAAAAAAAACAATTTTAACACGGAGATACGAGGTGACAACAGCAGAAAAAACAAATTGTTATCATAGCTTAGAAGTATAATAGATATGATCTAAATATCAAGAAGTACTTCAACATTAAAAAAATGTTTTTTTAAGAAGATATATTGACATTTATATTGCTATTTTCACGATCGTTATTTTAATGGTATGTAGAGATAAGTGTCTAAATTTTTTTTGTAATATTGTTGATAAACCCTTATAAAAACGCTTGAATAAAAAATAGCAAACATCTTGCCTACATTATATGGAAAATACACTCCGAGGTGGGTGGGTATATTTACATATAAAAATGGTTTCGTTTAAGATCTTTTAAAGAAAGGTAAGGTAAAGAAAAGCCTTTTCAAAACGGCTCAAGAAATCTATAGTCATGAAGATTTCCATCGCAAGTTTGCGTGACCATACAAAAAGGAACATTGTGTAGATATACCTACCTATACATCCACCTAAGTAAGTATTATTTTATCTATAGAAATTCATCGAGGCAACTTACATTATTCTTTGAAATCAGTGATTTGCAAATATTTTTTATAACGATCAAAGAAACACTTTCAGTTTAGCACTTAAAGGGCAACGGTGAAGCTAAAGAAACGATGCAACGCTCCATTGGCTTTGTGAAAATAGAATAAATTTAAATCAAGGAAAAAAGTACCTTTTATAAACTTTTATCACACAGACAAAACTACTAAGTTTGAAAATAGTTTAGTATTATGAATCAGGTACATATCATTGTTCTTTTCCAAATTTTTTTTTACGAAGAAAGATGATCAATTTTCTCGCATGGGTACGATTAATGGAATTACATTTATAAGAAAATTTTTATTTTCTTCTAAATTTGAAATAAAAAATCATGATAAACTACGTTATTTATTAAAAGTATACTCGAAGATCTTTAATAAGTTGATGAATATTTTTGAACACTGATAAATATTTACAACACAATTACGTAATAGTTAAATTAAATATTGTAAACATAATTCATTAGAAAAAAGTTTACTGAAGGTAATTTATATAATCATTAAAAAATTGTTCTTCAAAATATTTTGATTGTATATACTTTATATTTATGCTTTATTAATGAAGGTATGTTTACTTATATGTTTTCGCTTAAAAATATATAAATTTAATAATATCTCATATATGATATTGTATTATGCAAGTACCTATATGAAAAACACTCTTTCAGTGTCAACAGAATAACAGTGGGCTATGGACAGATTCAAAGTAAAGTGTATGTTCATAATATAATAAGTAGATATATAGGAAGTATAGACAGAGCATATCCATTTCTAGGCGGTAAATTATCAGGTTTTCCCACCCTGACGGCCATTCATCAACCAGCCCCACAAACAACGAATCTACTTCGCGAAATAAAGGAGATTAAAACCATCTCTAAATTTAAGCCGTCGCATTTTATTGAATTAATAAAATGTCCTCTTTAAATGAACAGTAATCCTGTCATTATATTTCACTTGAGATTATTAACTTCGTTATAATTATTTAATATACTGGAAGCATTACAAATTGGATTTTATTATGAATTTATATTTATTATTTTATTTCCTTTTTATTTACCTATGTATTTTATGTTTCATTTATTAATGCTAAGTCCGTTATTATATACAGAGGTGAACTTCAACATTAGGATTTTACCAATGTTTATCTTATTATATTCTCTTTTTCTTTTGTTACAACAAATCAACTGACGCCCCTTTTTTTTGAGGACATTCAAATGATTATACTTATACCAAATAATTCATATAACACCACCTCCTTCAAACACATATACCTACAAAACGGAATAATTCTTTTAATTCCTACCTTAATTACCTTAATTGATGATATAGGTATACATATTATTACTAATAAGACATATATACACACAAGCTGGTTCACTTCAATTAAGATCTCGTTAATGCAACGTTATTTTTAATATGCTCCTTTCAAAAGAAAGTTGTTCCTTGAAAGTGTGCAATATTTTCTCGATATCGAAATAATAAAACAAATGTTTTGTTCTACTAATGGTTTTTGGTAATAGAAGTATGACTGCTAATAATACAGAGAATATGAAAGATGTTGTTATTGGTCGCAGAGGTGGTATGAAATTTACAATATATCCTAAGTGTAGGAAGGTTATACCGAACATAGCTGCAAATCTTGTTAAAACACTTAGTCAGCAACTTAAGATGATGGAAGCCAGCCCTTTGATGCAAAATTTTGGTCTTATGTTTGCAATTTCACCTTTCGTGGGATACCCTGAGCAGGGTGATTTTAATAATTATGTTACTATTAGTTTGGCTTATACTGTTAAAATGATTGTAACTTATACTGTTTGTGGATTAACAATAAATGGAAGAATATAAACTGTTGTTTCAGTGTCCTATAGAAAAACTTGGAAAGTACCTAACCAAGCATTAAGGAACCCTTGGTTGATTGCTGTAGACTTGTGTGGACCAGCTTATAAGTGGCCGCAAGAAGTACGCAAGATTGCATGGGGAGGAGATCTTGTTTATAGAAATCGTTTAAAAATTGTTGCCTTTTTTTATTTGAATCGTGCTCCATTGTTCACATTACTAAATTGTTTAGAGTTTACAAATAAAACATTAAACATAGAACGTATTAATAAGATAAGAGAATTGTGGTTTTATATTGACCAGAATAATCAAACAGGATGTTATGTTAGAGCTAGGTATTATTCATTTGATACCGCAACTATGTGTTATCGTTGGTTAACAGGAAAACGTAAAGTGTACTAACCACAATTTCGAAATGCAAACCGCAAACACTTCCTTTTTATGCGATAGCGCGCCGGGTCTAGAACACCAACCCGGCGCATCCGCTGAATTTATTTCTCATACTACTCAGAGTATGCGTGTACGTAAGACGTATAAACGTGCTTCGTTTAATTTTTTCTTGACTATTAGTTTGGATGGTATTTGTCCTAAACAGTTTGGCTTCAGCCGGGGTCTCTCTACTGAGCATGCCATTGATGCATGTCTGAAATGGAAGGATGAACGGAGAGAAAAGAATGTGCTGGGTGTCTTCTTGGACATAGCTGGGGCATTTGACAATGCGTGGTGGCCGCTTATCCTGGCCAAGCTTAAGATACGGGGTTGTCCTCGCTGGCTGTATGACATTGTCTGCAGTTACTTCAGCCAAAGGTCAGTGGTAATCCATCACGCTGGGCATTTAGTTGAGAGGGAAGTCAGCATGGGCTGCCCGCAGGGATCGGTCCTTGGACCATTCCTTTGGAATGTCCTGTTTGATGACCTCTTGAGGATGGAGTTGCCGCCTGGTTGCACCATATTTGCGTACGCCGATGATGCACTTCTCTTACTCTCCGGAGATACGAGGAGTGCGATCGAAAGTAAGTTTAGTATCGCGATAGATCGCATCTTGACGTGGGGCAGGGTGAATAGGCTTGTTTTCTCACCGAGCAAGACCTCCGCGCTGTGGTTGAAGGGTGTGCTGGGAAGGGGCAGGAACCCGGTGCTTCGGATGGATGGACATCCCGTGAGGGTTGTTGATGAAGTCCGATACCTGGGGGTTGTCCTTGACAGGGGCTTCACCTTTCTTCCGCACGTGAGAGCGACTGCCGAAAAAGCGGGAGTGTTATTTCACACTCTACGCAGACTTAGTCGTGGTACGTGGGGCCTCAGGGCGCGGACTGTGCGTACCATTTATCGGGCGACGTATGTGGCTCAGGTCACCTATGGCGCCCGTGTTTGGTCGCACCGTCTTGCGGTTGGTTCTGTGTCCGCGGCAGTTTTGAGGGGACAGAGACTCCCCCTGCTCGCCGTCACTGGTGCGTATCGAACGTCCGCTAGCGATGGTCTTCCTGTCATCGCTGGTGTGTTGCCCGCTGATTTAGAAATCTTAGATGGTGTAGCCAGGCGTAAGCTCAAGGCTGACGGCAATGTTGAGCATCTTGGAGTGTCCGTTCATGCGGAGCCCGGGACTAGAGGACTCAGTAGGGCAATCGGCTTGATCCGAAAGAGAACTTTTGAGGTCTGGCAAGATAGGTGGGATCGGGGGAGAACTGCTAGATTGGTTTACAGTTTTCTTCCCGACGTATGTGAGAGAATGAAGAGGCGTTTCCTTTCCCTAAATCACTACGCCGTCCAGCTTGTGACGGGCCACGGTGATCTAAAGGGCAAGTTGTATGACCTTGGCCTTGCGGAGAATCCGTGGTGTGTTTGTGGGTTGGGGGCGCAGTATGCCGAGCATATCCTATGGGAGTGCTCTGTGATGAATGATGCTAGAGATGCAATGCTAGATGATATGAGTGAGAACACTCCCAGACCTATATGGTTTGGGGAGGTTTTGCAATGCCCAAGGAACCTAAAGGCATTTTTGGGGTTTGTGGATGTTTGGGTATCTCGTTGGGAGCTTCTGCGTCAGCCGGGTTCACCCCCGTCTGACGTGGGAGTGTCGTAGGGTTGGTTTTGCCCATTGTGGCGGTGGTGCGTGTGGCGAACTCGTCTTTTTGTTGTGTCGTCCTGTCTCCCTTGGTGGAGAGTAGGTTTGGTAGGGAAGTCCCTTTTGGGAGGGTTTAATGTTTCCACACCATGCTGGCGCTGGCGACTCTCGGGCTCGCGCCCTTTAAACGCCTAACAGCACGTCTCTGGACACCTCACCTCGGCCTTCTGTACTTACCAATTTGTGTATATATTTTATTATCATGTTTTGTTTATTTTGCTTCACGTTTTGTATCATTTTGATTATTTTTCTTTCTTTTTTTACTTATATATATATTGTACAATTACTCAATAAACGTTATTACCGCCCAGAGGGGACATTGAAGAGAGAAGTAATATAAAAGATTCCCACGACGGCGGTTTTGGCCGGCCGGCCCTTCAGGCCTCCCTAATGGCCCGCCCGTGAGGACAATTTTGGTTTGAATGTGCGGATAAGTAGGAGTTAAAAACTCCTGAGGTATCCGGGTGTGTGGTGGATCTTTCTTCAATTGGATGGTATTTATGATTTGGTTCGAAGTGATTTAGTAAATCATTTGTGGGCACCAGTTATATCTTATGTTGTTGCTCTTGAGAAGAGTATTGTTTCGCATCAAGTAAGTCATCATTTACATTGTTTTGTTAAATTTGCTGAGCCGTTATTTTTAGATGAGGTTCATGAAATGGTAAAATCTTATACTTTGGGTGTATTGCGGTATGATCTTCAGAATGTTAAGAGTGTAAAATCTGTTATAAAATATATTACAAAAGAAGATGTGAATTGTTATACAAATGTTAAGACTTCTGAATTGCATTTCAATAAGAGATGTTATGAATGGGCACGATCTATAAGTAAATTTAGTCATACTCATCCATTTGTGGTTGAACATAGATTTTGTTATAATTATTTGCGTAAATATTATAATGATTTTATAAAAGAGCAGTATCCTGAATGTGATTTGTTGTCTGTTAAATTTACTTATCCTGGCTGGCCTATGGAAGTTGCTAAATGGTGGAATAATATGTTAAAGAGTTATGTGTTAAAGAGTAAACAATTGTACTTAATGGGACTACCTGATACTGGGAAGACTATTTATATTGAAACCATTAGTAGAATAAAACATTTGTTTTATTATTTCGATATGGAATTCTACTACCTAAACACCGACACAGTGAATATTTTCTCGATAGATGAAATACCAATGTTGTTTATTAAATTTAAACTACGGTTATGCTCAGATTTATATTTGATTCATTTAAATGCCGCCGCTACCACCACCACGTGTCGAATTCCTACCACTGCCATTGGTAGCATCCAACCTACCTTCTTGTTAACATCTCCATTTACGTCAGCCAAGTTGTTTATGGAATCGGCTTTACATAGCGGGAAAATTGTACCTACACACCACAACACTACTAGGTACCTAAAACATACATACAAACCAACAGTCATTTAATTTGGTTTGTGAAAGAATTCGCTGAAAGCACATCTAACTTATGTAATTGTATTTTATCTACCACTTTTGCTTTTAGAATTTCACTCGTGAACAAAGGAGGTGAAAGAGTTGTCGCATTTTACTATGCAATCTTTTGCAATTATAATTTTGAAAATATAACACAGATAAAAAATGTTTATATATTTTGATTGTATAAGAAAACCAATCAATTGCTTAAATTCAGTATTTGTCTATTTAATATAAATATAGGAACTAGTAGGTATATACTCGTATATTTATTTGTTATTAGCAACTATAGGTACATACACGTACACAATTGTATGTATCGTGCTATTACTTTAGTACCTACTGTTATTATAATTATTATAATGTACTTAGGTATCTATAAGCGAGAAAGATGTATTTTTTTTTACAATATTAAAGAATCAAACAGTCATAACATAACATGTCAACAATTAATACACTCATGATGTGGACCAGCAAAGATTCCACTCTTACCAGAAATATCTTAGTCTTGAGAAAAAAGCAAAAGGTCAAACATTAAAAAAAAAATCAAAGTAAAGTTAATAATAAAAAATCCCAAAATACTAAAAATTAAAATAAAATCACCAATCCAGTATGAGTTACAAAGCCCAGTTAAACACACAGCCAATATCCAATGTCCCAAGGATGCTATGATCGAGAGAGCCATGCATTCAAGCACACCCATTCACCCCCCGCTCAAATGGAAGTGATCCTAAATTGCCAAACAGTGAGAGACCAAGATCAGTCCACGGGGGCCGCTGATGACAACAAGGCAATGTATGAAATACTTGCAAAATGTACTCTTTTTGAACAAAAAATAGTTGGTCACTTTAATTATATCTACCTAAATATTGTCTGTAGTGGACTATTGATGATTAATAAATAAATAAAAATAAGATTGGTAAGAGATATTATTGAATGGTAAGTATATCCACATTCGGGCTCTGTCTGTATACTTTTTTGTTTCATTATTTTATGTGTATTTTAATTATATCTACCTAAATATTATGTGTATTTACCTAAATATTTATGTGTATTTTAATTATATCTACCTAAATATTGTCTGTAGTGGACTATTGATGATTAATAAATAAATAAAAATAAGATTGGTAAGAGATATTATTGAATGGTAAGTATATCCACATTCGGGCTCTGTCTGTATACTTTTTTGTTTCATTATTTTATGTGTATTTTTGCTGGATTTGATAGGTGAAAGGGCTAATCATTGTAAAACCAAGATATTTAATAGAGAGAATAAATAAATAAGTACAAAATGGTCATTAGATAGTTAATCAATAATATTAAAGCATATTTTTTAATAATCTGCATAGATAATGTAATTCCGTGGAACACCCGGTAAAGAATTGGTCTCTCACTCTTCACCGTAAGTTTTCGAGTGTCCTGTAAAAGGCAGGTGTTCGAAAAAAATAAGAAATTTTACATCTTAAATTCAACGATGAGGTTTGCCACTCATCCTGAATGTATTGATATTATATTGGTACGGAGAGAACGACCTGCACGTTTATTATATGCAGCTGGTCTGCTGGCTACCCCACTTGTGGGATATGCCGTGATGGGATAGTAGTAGTAGTAGATAATGTAAGGATTGTTTTAACATTTAATACCTACGATATTAATTACACCTACTAAAAGCGCTATTGTTTATATTAGTAGGTATGTTGAAATTTTATTATTATTATTATTCGTTTGAGTGGCATTTACAATTAGACAGCAATTTCTAGTAGATTCCAACATCGGATATAACTACTATTTGACAAGTGAAAGGCAATAAATGAGTTTTGTGTTACAACTAATAGCAAATAATATATAATGTATAACTAGCTATAAGTGATCCATGTAAGGGGGATAGTTTGAAAGCTGATGCGTAATAATAAAACACCCTTATATATTAATTTTCTTATTTAAGAATCGAGAATTTGAGAGTAAAAGTTCTGTTGTTAACGGAATATTTTACAATGGAACTTTTCCTAATTAAAATCCAATGATGATAAAATATTAAAGATTGATGAGTTTTAATCCCCGCTAAGTTTGAAACGCATCTCGAATAATTTATGAGAAAACACTGTTTATAAATTTTGTTACAAGTAAAAAAAATAATCGCATTGAAAATAGATAAGAACCTATAATCCAATAATTATGAAGATGTGTTAATACTACCGGATTAGCTGAAGATAAATAAATTTGAGTCTCTGTACACAAAGGTATACCAGATTGGTTATTCAAAGCAAAAATCGGTCGTACGCCAATCAAATTTTGCTTCCAGTTTCAATGTGACGTTGATTGTAAGATAATATATTGCTAATACTTGAAGGTCAACGACATTAGAACGCAAAAAATCCGAAAAAATGTACCGCGCTGCAAGTATAGTATGTCTATGTCCGTACATTTAATTTTATAACGGATGCTTTCACGACACTTCGTATTGATTTTTAAATTTGTTACCATTCTATAGTGAAGAATAATATAAGTGTGAATACTTTTCAATCACTGTTTTTTTTTGTCGTAGTTTTTTTTTATTTATTTTGCGATTAATAATAGTTTTTGTTAATTTTTTTTATGTCTTTTTCACAAGTGGACGAACTTGATGGCAATTCATTTCTACGTAAGTCATAGTATAGCCGAATATATTAAACACAGGCGCCTATAACTATTATAAATAGAACAAGAAAAATTGAAAAAAAAAACTTGTCACTCGTGGAAATATGAGACATTTTAATGAGATTACGAGCAGCAGATGTTTAATTTATAGATTCATTTATTTCTGAAGTACCTCGAAATAGAATTTCTTATGGGAATCTGAAGTAGATACGGTGTTCAGAGAAACAAGGTAATATGAGGGTTTTATCGTGCTGAAATTGGGGTCACGAGTTGTATAGCTGCGATGGTAATAGCAATGGAAGATGCCTTCTCAGAAAGATGTAAAACAAAAGGGCGCGAGGTCACCTGGGAGTAAGTGTTGGGGTCAATTGTAACAAATATTGTTAATAGGCACCATACAGATTGGTTCTAAATCACCAGTTAGATGTAATATTTCACAATTCATCGCTATTCTTCCAAACACACTCCTCATTTATTGAAATATATTATTCACTGTTATAGACAATTCATTGATTTATGGTAAGTTCCGCAATAGACTGATGAAATGAGAACTGCACATACAGACGTCTCTTTAAAGTTGACATGCCCAGTTACTTAGTATGTAAGGTCAAATAGAGTGTCTCTACAATCGCCTCTGCGTTAAAATTCATTAATATATCTCTAGACTTTTCTCAGAATCAATTACTGTCATTCGTTAGTAGTTTTTTCATGCATAGATTGACGTCTTTATAACAGTTAAAATTATTTATCTCATTTAATTATGTAGGTATTCTACTTAGAAAAAATATACTGAAAATATTAATGTATATTGTAAAGGTATAAACTATAAAATATTTAAAGGAAAAATTGGTAAAATGACCAAACATATTGGTGTTTCAAGACTTGAAGAACATTGATTAATTTTTATTCTAAGCTTCCGTTTCTAGTCTACATATACCATAGAAATCAATGGTAAATAGATCTTTGGCTGAAAACATTTCAAAAATGAGTTGTTTTTAAGAAATAAGACACGGAATCCTTATAATTAAAGTTTGATTGATAATTTCTTATAATAGGTATTATTTTATACCCACATAGTTTTGTTTAATTTATATTTTCTCAAAATCTTAATAAACGATTGTTAAATACCTATATGAATATTTTAGTTTATCAAAACATAAAGAATGTCGTGGGAAAAGGTGACTAAATTTGACACGAAATTTAATTACTTATTTCTACCATATGATCCTGAGAAAAGTGTTGAACTATATCGTTTTCTAATTACGAGTTTTAGATGAAGTACAAAACAAATATATTTATTTGGCACATTCAATCAACTTTCGTTCTCATACCAGTAAGAAATTTGATCCGCAGCAGAGAAAGTCAATCAATGAAGGCGGAAAAAATTTAACATCATTTTTCACGTACCTATTATTAAGTCGCTATATTTAGCTCCAACTTGTAGGATTTCATAATACCTATACCTACATATCTATTAACCCAATAGCAGCACAGTTGTACGACACGAAACATTTATTGTTTAATTTATTTTGTTTATTATATTTAAAATGTATCAGCAACTTTGTGTGCGTACGGACACATTTGCCATGAGACATTATTTCTTATATTAAAAAAAAATACTGTTCAAAAATTACGAAAAAAGGATATACTCGTAATATTAAAAAAATTAATAATATTTTACTTTTTCACTTATTTTAGAGGCAATATTTTACTTTTTCACTTATTTTAGAGGCATTAACTATGTAACAATTACGAGACATTTTCAAATAAAATATTTAAACTTGAATCACTATGTTTATTTGTTACATTAATTAATGTAACAAATAAACATAGTGATTCAAGTTTAAATATTTTATTTGAAAATATTTTACTTTTTAATAGGTATACATAAATATAGGATTTTGGATGTAAAATGGTATGAACCTGTCACAATTGATGCTGTGCGCCGACGCATCCGGGAGAGATCTGTAATCTCCATGATACAGGAGAGACGATGGTCCTAGCTTGGTCATGTTCTAAGAATGTCCAACGATAGTTGGTGAAAAAGTGCACTGACTTCTACATAAACCGCACATGACGATTTTGCAATTTGCTGGTTGTATATACGAGATCCTGGTTGAAATATCTTCACACAAGGAGGTGTAATAAAACTACAGTAAAATTCGATAGCCACGTTAAAAATTTAGATATCGTTTATATTGAGTAATCGGGATTTATTACTTTTAACATATGGAGAAAAATATTTGTTTGATTCAGTTGTCAAATTTCGAATGAACATGTTACAACTCTAAATTTGTATCGAATTGGACACCTAGCCAAAATGCTTTACTTTTAGATCTGGCACTTACAAGTTGAAATATATTAAGCGTAGATAATATACTTATATTTATATGTATAGAAATGTGTCACGTACGTAATTGTAACATGAGATCGAAAAGAAATAATATGTAACTCAGTAAGTATGTAATGAAGTTGTATATACGACAGCCGCCTCCAGGGGATTGTTTTCAATCTACAGAGAAATAATGATACTCATATTAATATGTAGACTATAGGTGGTTATTAGTTGTTGGCTACCGAACGGTTAGAGGTTTATTGAAAAACGATTAAACCGTTACAAGCGATAGTAATAATAAGTATTATAATAATAGTAGTTGTAGCAAGTTGTCTACAGTAGCAGTTAGGTATACATACGTACGCGTTTATTAAGGACCGATCAGATTAGCTTAATTAACTCTCCTTACTGTAATTCTCGTGATGCTAATAATAATAAAGCTATCTGTTACATCAATGGTATCCTTAAGGACCACATCTACCGCACGATATATAGATAATACAACACATGAGAATATATTGTAATATGTAGCACTATAATATTAACGGCACTCATATCATACCTACAAACATGTAGGTATGTACATTCAAAGGTAAATATGTTAATATTTTCACGTGTATGTTTGTTCATATATCTGATATACTTAATAACATTTACTAAATTAGTAATTGGCAAGTTATGACATCTGCTTATATACCTGCAGGGTTAAGTACTTATGACATGACATGATCTAAATACGATCTTAATATTGGCTTGATCTTAACCCCACGATGCCTGACGTGACTATTATAGTCAAAAATACGTGCATTCCAATC